>CM053026.1:82960772-83019843 GCA_028564925.1 Lithobates sylvaticus
CTAACGCGATTAAAGTAAACGACGTTACTTTAGAGGGTAACGAGTAATTGGGGCGGCGTTACCGCAATTACCCGCTGCGATCCGCAGAGCCATCCGCGGCCTCGGCCTTAGTAAAGGCCGTGGCTTCGGCCAAGCTCCAGAGCGGCGGCCATCTTGGTGCACCCGTCGGCCGTGGCTCCGGCCTAGTTTCGGGGCGGCGGCCATCTTGGTGCACCCGTCAGCCGTTTACAATGTGATTGCTCCGTCAAATGACGGATCGATCACTTGTAAACAAACGGCGTCAAGATGACACCGGTTCCTCTCTCCCCTCTGTGTACAGACCTGTACAGTGGAGGGGAGAGATCTGCTGCCAATACTCTGCAATACGCTGCCAATACTCTGCAATACGCTGCCAATACTCTGCAATACGCTGCCAATACTCTGCAACACGCTGCCAATACTCTGCAACACGCTGCCAATACTCTGCAATACGCTGCCAATACTCTGCAACACGCTGCCAATACTCTGCAATACGCTGCCAATACTCTGCAATAAATAAACACAAGTGCAGCGCTGGGGTAGGTAAACGAGTGTCCCTGATTTTCACATAAGATCCCACTGGAATGAACCAGCCTGTGGGTACTGCTGTGAGCCAGGAGTTTAATAGATATCCCCGTGAGTGGGGGTGCCAGCCGGATTACTCCGCTGGTAAGTGCAAAAGGTGGAGTGATTGGAAATTACGTTTGGTACTAATAAGTGCAAACAATAATAATAAACATAGAATTTGTATCATTTGAGGGGGAAGTGCTAGGTATTTTACCCCAGTGGCACGTGAACAGAGAGCAAATCAACCTCTGATTAGAGCAGGCTTCTACTCAATCTCCTTCAGGTGCCACAACTTTGTGTAACATAGATTCTTAACGTGTCAAAGAAGAGCAAAAATCAGAAACAACTTTCTGAGGGGTATGGTATAAGTGTAACAGATATAGGAGGGGATTACATAATGCTACCCCTCAGGCATGTGTCACATACACTACCATATGTAGTAGCATACGCTGCCTATCCAGAGACAGCAGAGCCAAACCAAACGTTTGGCATGTGACTGGTTCAACAGCACATCCAGACCAGTTGGCAAAAAAAATAAATTTTGTGCTAAGGTAAGAAATGGCCAACTTCAACAAATACCCACATCAATCATATGCTCATAAAAAGACATAAAAGGTAGTCCTGTTAATAAGAGAAAAACAACAAAGCAGTTCGGTTTGCAGTGTCTTCTATAGATGTGGTGTGTCACTGGAGATGTTCAAGGTATGTGGTCAGCTTAACAAACTCTAAGTGGACAATATAGATGGGTACTCTTACCAGAGCTGTTGGACTCACACCTCTCGGTGTGAGTCGACAGGGCTTATACCGGATGCACCGGATAGGTGGTGAGTATGTTGCAATCTGCCAAGTTTCACTGGACCGTTTATCCAAGCCTCAATGTAGTCGCTTACCTACAGCTTGATGGAAGAGCCAGGTCTAAACATGGGCAATGGCAATACTTCTATGGAGGATCTTTATCCGCAGCAGCTCAGGCAGGGAAGGAAACAGAGAGAGAGAGGCAACTCCTCATAGTGTAAAACCAATTTCCCAATTGGCGTTTATTGGATAAAAAAGTTTAAAAACATTTGCGCAAAAAGTTAAAATGTGGCTTCGGTAGACATCCAACCCTACATGTTTCGCCTCCTGAAGGCTTCAACTGGGGTATATATCAATACTCTGCAATACGCTGCCAATACTATGCAATACGCTGCCAATACTCTGCAATACGCTGCCAATACTCTGCAATACGCTGCCAATACTCTGCAACACCATGCCAATACTCTGCAACACCATGCCAATACTCTGCAATATGCTGCCAATACTCTGCAACACCATGCCAATACTCTGCAACACCCTGCCAATACTCTGCAAACACCCTGCCAATACTCTGCACTACCCTGCAATACCATGCCAATACTCTGCAACACCCTGCCAATGTCATTTTTTTTTGGGGGGGGGAGTGCAGGTACCTTCTTTTGAGAGTGACTTCCTGTCCCACTTCCTCATACCTCCCAACATTTTGAGATGGGAATGAGGGACACCTACTACCAAACGTATGTAGGCATAGGACACGCCCCCTGCCACACCCCTTTAACGGAGAATTAACCAAAAGATAATGTTAATTAAACCCACAAGTGCTTTTCTTTTACCACTAATATTCCTTCATATTGGCTTTTCGAAATTTACAAATGCAGCAATTTAGAAATTGGATGAAAGGTTTAGCACTGGGAAACACTTTTTGAAATATAAAACGTGCATTTTATATAGAACTATATAGATCAGACCAAAATGAAGGACAAATTAGGAGTAAAGAGGGACAGAGGGACATTGCTCCAAATCAGGGACAGTCCCTCGAGAGCTATGCTTCCTGCTTCTGTCTTCTGCCTGCCTAGACGACTCCTCCTCTCCCTTTAGGAGGCCCCTCCCTCCCTGCAATCTTCTGGGACACATCACAGGTCCCAGAAGATTGCCTGGCCAATAGCAGAGCGCAGCGTGACTCGCACATACGTAGTGCGAGCCCGGCCGTGAAGCCGCAAGCTGTCACAGCCGGGTGCCCACATTTGCTATACGGCGCTGCAGAGAGGAGGGGGAGAGGAGCGAGGCTTTGGGCGGCCACATCGCTGGACCGTGGGACAGGTGAGTGAAGGGCTGGTGCAAGGATTTTTGACACCCTAGACGAAACCTCATTTTGCCGCCCCCTTGGCTCCATCCCTGACTCCACCCCTTTGCCCTGCCCATGTGACAGAAGGCGCCGCTATACAGGAAGCATCGGCTCTGCTTCCTCTAGCGCTGGCTCCAGTGCTGCGGTGCACCTCTAATTACACTACTGGTCAGACTGATTTAGTTACATGCTGCAAACTGCAGACGTGGAGGGAAACCAGTGGCCGGCGCCCCTAGGCAGCAGTGCGCCCTAGGTGGCTGCCTAGTTTGCCTAGTGGTAGCACCGGCCCTGGGTGAGTGTCTGTTTATTAAAAGTCAGCAGCTACACTTTTTGTAGCTGCTGACTTTTAATAAACTAAAAAACGGGTGGAACTCCGCTTTAGGTTCTCCAGTAGAATATATCAGATTATATGGTGTGGTAGTGAGTGTTTCTCAACCAGGGAGGTTGAGGGGCTCCAGTTTAGTTGCTTATTTGGGAGGAAACTGGCTTTTCAGTTTCCTCATTGTTTACTAAAATCCGTTTTGGGATCTGGAGCCCGGGGACATTGTAGCGATCTGGGTGGGATGAAATCCGCAGTCCTGGGTCCGGGTTTTGAGATCCACCAGCATACTGACTGGTCAGGTGTGTGCTGGGCTATTTGTAGACACCTGACCATAGTTCTGGGCTCCACCCTCCTGAGGAGTCAGGCAAGCAAGGGAGAAGTCCGGCCAAAGGAAGCTGGAAAAGAGTGCTGAGGTACTGGGTGTACAGGAACTCTGTTATAGAGCCGAGAGGGCTGAAGCATAAGTTTGAGCAGCAGCGCTGCTAAAGAGAGCCAGGTGGCTTGGTATTTTTGGTTTAACTTACATTGTTGCTGTGGAAAGCTGAAACCCCTGTGTGGGCAAATCTTCTGTTATCGGGCATTTTCTTTCTTTAACCACTTTCAGACCGGACCATATTTCTGGCCAAAGACCAGACCACTTTTTGCGTTTCGGCACTGTGTCGCTTTAACTGACAATTGTGCGGCCGTGCGATGTGGCTCCCAAACAAAATTGACATCCTTTTTTTTTTTCCCCACAAATAGAGCTTTCTTTTGGTGGTATTTGATCACCTCTGTGGTTTTTATTTTTTGCGCTATAAACAAAAAAAGAGCGACAATTTTGAATAAAACGCATTATTTATTATTTTTTTGCTATAATAAATACCCCCCAAAAATGTATATAAAAAAAAAAAACATTTTTTTTTCCTCAGTTTAGGCCGATACGTATTCTTCTACATATTTTTGGTCAAAAAAAATCGCAATAAGCAATTCTTGATTGGTTTGCGCAAAAGTTATAGCGTTTACAAAATGGGGGATAGTTTTATGGCATTTTTATAAATATTTTTTTTTTTTTTTACTAGTAATGGCGGCGATCAGCGATTTTTATCATGACTACGACATTATGGTGGACACATCGGACATTTTTGACACCATTGTCATTTATTCAACAATCAGTGCTATACAAATGCACTGATTCCTGTGTAAATGACACTGGCAGTGTAGGGGTTAAGTGTGTCCTAGGGGCGTGTTGCTAACTGTGGGGGGCGTGGCTGTGTTTTACACATCACCGATCTCTGCTCCAATCACAGGGAGCAGAGATCAGTGACACTGTTGCTAGGCAGAACGGGGAGATGCTTGTTTGCTAGGAAAATATTTTGCGACCCAACTTTGGGTCCACATATCTTGGAGGTGTTGTAGTGCTAGTTCTACTGTGTTTGCATACCAAATTTGGGGTTTCTAGCTATAAGTGGCCCGAGATACGTGGCCCCAAAGGCGGGTCGCAAAATGTCATTCTCTGCTGCAGAAAAGTACTTGACATATCGCCTTGACATATCACTTGTGGCAGGTGACGTGGCAAGTGGACTATCCACAACTTGGTCACGTGGCCAGTCACGTGGCACTCATGGCCGGTCACGTGGCACGTGTGGCCGGTCGCATGGCTGGTCACGTTGCACTCGTGGCTGGTCACGTGGCACTCATGGCAGGTGTCGTGGCAAGTGGACAATGCACAACTTGTGGAGCTGTTGTAGTGCTAGTTCTACTGTGTTTGCATACCAAATTTGGGGGTTTCTATCACCAAGTGACCCCGAGATAGGTGGACACAAAGTGGGGTCGCAAAATGTCATTCTCTGCTGCAGAAAAGTACTTGACATATCACCCATATCTCGGGGTTACTTGGTGCTAGGAACCCCACAACTTGTGGCAGGTGATGTGGCAAGTGGACAATCCACAACTTGGTCACCTGGCAGGTCACGTGGCACTCGTGGTCGGTCACATACACACTTGTGGCCGGTCATGTGGCACTCTTGGCAGGTCACGTGGCACTCGTGGCCAGTCATCTTCTGAAATTCGAAATTCATACAGAATGAATTCAAATTCGAATTGAAAAGATTAGAATAGAATAGAAAAACAATAGAACAGAATAGAATAAAATATCATATATCTGTTCTATTGTTTTTCTAGTCTTTGTTCTAATTCTATTCTAATCTTTTCTATTCAAATTCATTCTATATGAAATTTGAATGTCGGGACACATGGTTATATAAATTTCGTTGTTCCATTCCATTTGTTTAGATGCAGCATTCGTTATTTCAGATAATTCGTAACTTCGGATAAATTCGTATTCGTTACGTTCACTAACAGACAAATTTGAAAGGGAATTCCAATACCTATAATTTAATAGTTAGTTATTATTTAGTTTTTAACAGATTTTATTTATTTTTTTCAGATTTTCGATTTTTCAAAGTTTTGAATTTCCGAATTCCGAAAATCCGAAAAATTCGGAATTCGGAAATTCGAAAATCAGAAATTTGAAAATCAGCAATTTGGAAATCCAGAAATCCCAAAATTCGGAAATTCGGAAATTCGTCATTTCGCAAATTTTGAAATTCCGAAATTAAAAAATTCGGAAATTCGGAATTAACGAATTTGTCAAAATTCGTTAAAATAATAATTAGGAACTAAACGAATTGCACGTCTATTGCGTTGATCACTATCTTTATTCATTCCAATTTGAGTGCATTGTATACACTTTAGGTCTAGCAGCAATTTATTTGATATACCACATTTAGACATCATTCACTTTGATAGCGCGAGGGAACCACACTTTTTTTAATGCCACATATGTCGCAAGTTTTGAGGAAGCGTGCAATTGGCAGGCTGACTGCAGGAATGTCCACCAGAGCTGTTTCCCTTGAATTGAATGTTCATTTTTTTACCATAAGCCGTCTCCAAAGGCATTTCAGAAAATTTGTCAGTACATACAACCGCAGCCCACATCTAACCACACCAGCCCAGGACCTCCACATCCAGCATCTTCACCTCCAAGATCGTCTGAGACCAGCCACCCGGACAGCTGCTGCAACAATCGGTTTGCATAACCAAAGAATTTCTGCACAAACTGTCAGAAACCGTCCCAGGGAAGTTCATCTGCATGCTCGTCGTCCTCATTGGGGTCTCGACCTGACTGCAGTTCGTCGTCGTAACCGACTTGAGTGTCAAATGCTCACATTCGATGGAGTCTGGCACTTTGGAGCAGTGTTCTCTTCATGGATGAATCCCGGTTTTCACTGTACAGGGCAGATGGTAGAGAGCGTGTATGGCGTTGTGTGGATGAGCAGTTTGCTGATGTCAACGTTGTGGCCCATGGTGGCAGTGGTGTTATGGTATGGGCAGGCGTATGCTATGGACAACGAACACAGGTGCATTTTATTGATGGCATTTTGAATGCACAGAGATACCGTGATGAGATCCTGAGGCTCATTGTTGTGCCATTCATCCACGACCATCACCTCATATTGCAGCATTATAATGCATGGCCCCATGTTGCAAGGATCTGTACACAATTCCTGGAAGCTGAAAACATCCCAGTTCTTGCATGGCCAGCATACTCACCGAACATGTCACACATTGAGCATGTTTGGGATGCTCTGGATCGACGTATATGACAGTGTTTTCCAGTTCCTGCCAATATCCAGCAACTTTGCACAGCCATTGAAGAGGAATGGACCAACATTCCACAGGCCACGATCAACAACCTGATCCACTCTTTGCGAAGGAGATGTGCTGCACTGCGTGAGGCAAATGGTGGTCACACCATATACTGACAGTTTTTTTATGGATATTACGGGGAACCCTGCTTCAAATTTAAAAAAAAAATGACGTAGGGGTCCCACTAAATATTCATACCAGACCCTTCAGGTCTGGGATGGATTTTAAGGGGAACCCCGGCCCAAAAAAAATGGCGTGGGGTCCCCCTCAAAATCCATACCAGACCCTTATCCGAGCACGCAACCTGGCAGGCCGTAGGAAAAGAGGGGGGACGAGAGCGCCCCCCCTCCCTCCTGAACCATACCAGGCCACATGCCCTCAACATTGGGAGGGTGCTTTGGGGGTCTGTGACCCCTCAAAGCACCTTGTCCCCATGTTGATGAGGACAAGGGCCTCTTCCCCACAACCCTGGCCATTGGTTGGGGGGGTCTGCGGGCGGGCGGCTTATTGGAATCTGGAAGCCCCCTTTAACAAGGGGACCCCCAGATCCCAGCCCCCCCCCCTGTGTGAAATGGTAAGGGGGTACAAAAGTACCCCTACCATTTCACCAAAAAAGTGACAAAAATTGTAAAAATGACAGGAGACGGACTTTGACAATTCCTTTTATTAAAATCTTTCATCTTCTTTCTTCTGGTCTTCCTTCTTCCTGTCTTCATCCTTCGGTATCTTCATCTTCTCCTTCCGGCATCTTTTTCCATCTTCTTCTTCCTCCGATCCGCTTCTTCTTGCTCTGGTCTTCTCGTCTGGCATCTTCTTCCACGGTGTCAGCGTCTCTTCTTGGGCCGCTCCGCGCAATGGGAGGCTCCCGCTGTGTGAGGCTTCGCTGCGTCTGACAGGTCTTTTATAACGGAGGCCGACAATTCATTAGCCGCGAGTGATTTTAAATAGCTTTTTTTCCTGCAAAAATTACACTTTGTGCAGGGACAGTTCTAAGCACAGGAAACATGCTCCCCTTCACAGGCATACTATAGACACACCCCCCAGGTACGAAATTTAAAGGAATATTACACTTTTATTGTTTCACATTAGGCATTATTAAAATCACTGCTCCTGAAAAAACTGCCGTTTTAAAAAAAAAAATTGTATTGATACATGTTTCCTGGGGCAGGACCCAGGTCCCCAAACACTTTTTATGACAATAACATGCATATTAGCCTTTAAAATTAGCACTTTTGATTTCGAACGTTCCCGTCCATTGTAATTAATAGGGTTTGAATGTTCGCGGGAACTTTCGGTCCGTTCGCAGGGTCTGGTGCGAACCGAACCCGGGGGTGTTCGGCTCATCCCTAGTGATCAGTTCTCTGTTCTGTGGCCATGCCAGATACAACACAGGGCACAGAGAATGGAGCTGCAGAGCAAGAGGGAGGTAGAGGGTTGTTATACCTGCAGGTGCTGCTTGTGTAGTGTAATCACTGCGCAGCTAGAGAGAGGGATTTGAGCTGTCTGCTGACAGCTCACATCCCATTAGGATGACCACATTTCCAAACTGCCATTCAGGGACAGGCACCTCCAAATAAATATGTTTTTTCATACTTTTCTTTTGCCAATTTTTTGGAAAAAAAAAAAAGCAAACAGTGGTAACCAGTTTAGACAGGTGGTATACAATGTGCACCTGCTTTAACTAAGTCACTTAGTGACAGCTGCGTACTTTGTACATCACTTACTCTGGCAAGTTCACTGCATTAAAGTTATGCTTGAGATTGCTATAAACATAGCTGCCTGTGCATTGTTCAGTATTTTGTGATTGCAACCTGCACACAAGCACTGGCTACCTGAAACAGGTCATACTTTTAAATGTGTTATGCCCCGTACACACGGTCGGAAATTTCCGACGGAAAATGTCCGATCGGACCATGTTGTCGAAAAATCCGCCCGTGTGTGGGCTCCATCTGACTTTTTCCGTCGGAATTTCCGCCGGAAAAAATTTGAGATCCTGCTCTCAAATTTTCCGACTTTTTCCGACCGTGTGTAGAGAATTCCGATGGACAAAGTGCCACGCATGCTCAGATCAAATTACGAGACCAAAGCTATTGGCTACTAGCCTCTACGTAGTTCCGTCGTACGCAACGAACGTCACCACGTTCAGAATGATCGGATTTTCCGACAACTTTGTCTGACCGTGTGTATGCAATACCAGTGTCGGACAAAATCCGTCGGAAAAAATACGACGGATTTTGTGGTCGGAATTTCTGACCGTGTGCACGGGGGCTAAGACATCTCTCAAGAAATAGAAAAAAACAATGTGTATTTTTTCCAAAAAAAGTGTGCTTGTAAGACTGCTGCGCAAATACAGTGTGACAGAAAGTATCGCAACGATCGCCATTTTATTCTCTAGGTTGTTAGAAAAAAAATTATTCTAGCAAAAAAAAACAGTTTTTAACTTGTAAACAACAAATCTCAAAAAGAGGCTCGGTCCTTAAGTGGTTAAATTCATGATATTAATTAAAAAGTTGAATATAATACAATTCTATATAAAATTATACATATATATTTTTTAAACTGTCATTTTCTGTTTTCGGCCAAGTGCAACATGCGTTTTCGGTTACGGTACCAAAATTTCCATTCGGTGCATCTCTAATAAACAAATGTCTTATTCACACTGTACAGGCCTATGTTCCTGTGTGGATGAAACCTAACAATCAATGGAGCCGCAAATGCTTTTTTTGTCATTGTGTGCGTGTTTGCACTCCCACGCTAATGTGAAAGCAAGCTTATAGTGCAATTATGTGGCGTCTTATTAAAAGTCTGATAAAAGGTAATGAAAATAAGAGCTCAGCATGCCATGATCTCTCTGTTCTGATGTCATACAGGTTTCTGCAGCTCGGGTGACGGTCCCGGCCCTCGTGGGCGGTTGGAGGCTCGGGAGGGGAGAAGTCGGGCTGCTGGCAAACGGCAATGCGCTGCAGGCAGAAGGTCGGCCCCGGGACTGGCACTGGGCACCGGCTGCCATGGATCCTGGCTTACGAGCAGTGCCACTGCCAGCACTGCAGAATGCCGCTGGACTGGAGTCAGGACTCAGGAGGGAGGAGATACAGAAGACATTCTCTCACTCTGGCATGGGCTCTCAGTCTGGCTGCTCTCTCTGCTGCTGTAGTGGAGGCGGAGAAGGAAAGGAGGTGTGTGGACCCGGAGCGCTGCGCAGCCGACATTACTGGTTGCTAGACGCAAGGCGGGCGGCCCTAGCAACCAGTTTGGCAATGTTATCTCAGGGTGGCTGTGTGTCCTTATTTCATTCTGGGACACTGTATTGTCCCGGAATGAAGGTGCCAGGACACGGGACACAAATTTAAATTAAGGGACAATGCCGGGCAATCCGGGGCATGCGGGCTCCCTACATCCCATACGCCAGGTCACATCTGACAGGAATTTCTGGCACTTTTCTGTATGGAAAATTGCTGCATTCCCTCTGTTGACTAGGTTCAGACCTATGCTTGTCTGTTTTTCTCTGAAATAGGTGAATCTACGCAGATAGACCTAAAATAGGTGAATCTACTCCGTTAACGTGGCACATGTCACTCCTGACAGTGTGATGGTCGCTGAGACACTGCCTGCCGTTACCTATGGATTTGCTCCCTGGATAGCTGAGTAAGTGAGGTGTTGCTCCCGGAGATGAGATTCAGTGGCATTCAGGGCCAGCAAGGGAGAGATTTCATAGAGGTAAGTGGAAGGTTCTTCCATGTGATTCTGCTACTGGCAATACGTTGGTTACTCGAGTGTCTTCAGCCTAATAAACAATGTGCCTAATGTAGGCAAATTTAATGTTACTACTAAACTGTTTTGTTTAACAAGACCTAGCATAAATTTCACAGTAGAATCAAGATTTGTCCTTTTACAAAAGGTCAGGTAGTGCAATATAAAAAAGAGTAGCGTAGACAAGGTAACCTTCACTCTGGAAGGAAACATGTCACTTGTGACTTGTAAAGAATGCAGCTTGTTAAACAGGGAAATTCAGCTGCAGATAAGGGATGCATGATACACGGCCTACTGAGGTAAAGCGGTATTAATTCCAAAAGCAAAAATGTATTATATTGCAGTTTACCAACTCTTAGATGTGGTTCCTGCATTCGTTTTCTTTTTTATTTTCACCTTTTGATCCAGACAGTAAAGCCTCGTACACACGATCAGATTTTCCGACCGGAAATGTGTGATGGCAGGCTGTTGGTGGAAAATCCGACCGTGTGTACGCTCCATCGGACAATTGTTGTCGGATTTCCTCAGACAAATGTTGGGTGGCAGGTTTTAAAATTTTCCACGGACAAATGTCTGTTGTCGGATTTTCCGATCATGCGTACACAAGTCTGTCGGACAAAATTCCAAAGTACAAACACGCATGCTCGGAAGCAAGGATAAGCCAGAAGCGGTCGGTCTTGTAAACTAGCGTTCGTAATGGAGAATTGACGTTCGTGACGTGGCAAATTATGAAATCTCGAAATGCAGCGCACAATTCTCTTCTTCTTTAATGGGATAATAATGAAGATGCTTTGCTGGTGATACTGATGGAGTTATTGCAAACAAATTTTCAAAGGCTTTTTTTTTCTAGTGATGTCAAGAATAATATTAATATGCTTTTTTCTTTTTTTTTGGGCAAGTTACCACAACACCATTATCCCGTAGTTTTTAAGATCAAAGATACAACTATGTTGGTGTCCCTTGTTAATTTTACATTGTATTTTTTTAAATGTACCTGCCTACTCCTAAACTATCATTTGAAGTAAAACATAGACAAATATTATTCTCCACAATTTTTTTTATTGTGCATTAAAAAAATAAAATTAGTCATGCTATCTGCCAATAAAACTTAACCAAAAAGTGCATTCTATGCATCCAAAAATATAGAAAATATAACAAATCAAATCATTATTCAACCAAAAAATAAAATAAAAGCATGTGTCCTGCTTCTTAATATAGGGGGCCAACAATGCCTAGAGTTGGTGAAAGCAGGGGTCCGTCATCCGGAGATAATTCCAAAAATCATCCGGATTATTCTCCTGGAGCTCCCACAGCAAAGGCATATGACATAATTGGTCACGATTAATAAAGCAACCAATTTTTGGTCCAAGAACTCCTCCTCCTCCTCCTGTTCCTGGACTGGACTTCAAAACTGCAAAAACACCAAGACCAATAATAAATAACACGTTATCTCCTCCGATTCCGCAACATGTTTGGTTGACGAAGCGGCCGCTCAGAAACAAACTGAAAACCGCAAACTGAAAAGCACTGCCAGATATTTCGACATATTTAAAAGCGGCCCTTATAACCAGAGTGATAGACTGGTTTCAAAATGAAGATTCTAAAGAATGGGTCAGACTGGAAGAAGGGATATCAAACATTAGCCTAAGGTCTTTGCCATGGATTAGAAAGGAGAAACGTCCACCAGATAAAGACATGCCATATTTTGCGAGCCGGGTATTGAAAGTATGGGACGGTCTAGTAAAACAAGGAAAAGGATCAACACTTATAGGGCCAATGACTCCTATATTCGATAACCCTGAATTTCCGCAAGCAATGAAAGTAGAAACCTTCCTAAAATGGAACAAAAAACAAGATATCAGAATAAAAGATATTATAGAACAGGATAGGTTAATATCATTTGAATTTATGGGTATAGAATATAAAAACTGGATCCAGTATTGGCAATTATCCAAATATATTTCCTTCATAGCAAAAGAAGACTCAATAAACAGACCGTTACTAGCCCTTGAGGAGATATTAATACAAGAACAGAAACCGATCCATAATTTGTCCATGGTATATAAATATCTAATGAAAAATAACACGGTAAAATAAATTAATTACGTAAAGGTGGGAAGAAGAATTAGAAATAGATATTCCCAAAGAAAAATGGAAAGAAGCCTTTAAAATTATCCATAAATTATCTAAATCTAGTAGAGACCATGAAAGGAACTATAAATTATTGACGAGGTGGTACCGGTGTCCAACAGATATGAATAAAATTAATCCCGAAAACGGAAACACATGTTGGAGATGCCTACAAGCGGTTGGAACAATGTCACACATATGGTTTCATTGTCCTAAAGTATATAGTTTTTGGCAACAGATATATAAGGCATATGCCCTGATGACAGGAACAGAAATACAACCCGATATCCTGATGTCAATAATGTCAATGAATATGGGATCTATAAATAAGGTGAAGAAAGGAACCTTGAAATATTTTTTAACGGCAGCACGAACCAACATAGCCAGGAAATGGAAAAATAGTAGGGGACCTAATATAGATGAGTGGGAGATGGAGATGGACGAAATGTGTAGAACAGAGATAAGAACGGAAAAGGAAAATGCAAATAGAGAGGGAGCAAATAATGCCTGGCAGACCTGGTTAGGATTTAAAATATTGCACCCAGGATGGAAGAACTTAATAGGAGAGAAATAGGGTACACTTTTTTTTTTTTGTATGAGTTGGTAGTGGTGAACAAATGAAGGATGGATGTATAGAAGTAAGGGGTTAGTAAACTTATGGTAATATAAATAAAGTCAGATGATTATATGTATGAGATATGACATATAAATGTATAAGAAAGAGACAAGCACCCTTTGTATAAATGTAAATGTATGAAAATTTGTAAATATGTAGAAAATTTTGATAAATAAAGATATATTAAAAAAAAAAGCACAAAATGTAAAGCACGAATCAACATTCACCAAACTTCTACTAACACAAAATTAGCAGAAGGAGCCCAAAAGGTGGCGCTAAAGAGCTGGAAAAACATGTAGCACGTCACTACGTTTGTGTTTGTTGGCCAACAATTCCTTGTCGTTTGTATGCAAGACAAAATCCAGGCACACTCCTTCAGACAAAAGTCTGAGGTTTTGTCTGCAGAAAATCCGATTGTGTGTACGAGGCTTAAAAGTGGCCATAGATGGATTTAAATTCAGTTGTTTTAGCAAGCACTGGGTGAATTTTGACAAATGTGCCTGAACATCCCTGTTCGGTAGAAGGATCTAACGATCAGGTTGGATATCTCTGTCAATCAGTGCCTGCAGGTGCTGATCAGTGTATTCTGACATCGACATGTCCCGCTCTCCGATTAAAGCCCTGGTTCACATTGGAGCGATTTGCGGCAATTGCCGGCAATGGCACCGCCTGAATCAGTGTGACACCGCATTTGCGGTGCCACACCGATTCCCAAAAGTAGTTTCTGTACTACTACTTTTGGTGACTTCGGGGTGCGATTTCCATTGACATCTGTGCAGCAACCCGCACAGATGTCTCTGAAATTGCCCCCGAAGTCGGGACTGACATGTGGGAATGAAATCGTACAAGTTCAGCTGAACGCCCACGATTTCATTCCCGCTGTCAGTGTGAACCTTGGCTAAGGCTCCGTTCACACTGCAGTGATGTGGGAACCCTGCGAATCCACTGCGTGTTCCTGCATCGCATGTCTCCCGGCAGCAGTTCACACTGCCCTAAGAAAACTGCTGGGAGTGTCAATTGAAAGTTTATGACACCCCCAAATCAGTTTGCATATCGCAGTGTGAACTGCAAATTCAGACAGGAATCGGGTCACATGGGTGTGAACTCCCAATGCGATCCGATTCTGCTGCGGACCAAAAAAAAGGGTCCTGTGTGAGTTTGGTGCGAATACAATGCGAATTCAGCCCTACTATATGTATGGCTGAAAACGTATCGCATAGAGATCGCATGTAATTTGCATTGCAGTGCAGTGCGAATTACATCCGATGTCGGACATCGCACCAGGGGAACCGGCCCTTAGACCCCTTTCACACTGAGGCAGTTTTCAGGTGTTTTAGTGCCTGAAAAGTGCCTCCTATTTATTTAAATCGGTACTTTCATTCATTTGCATCGGTGTGCTTGCGGGTCGGTAGAAAAAGTCCGGCAAGCAGCATCTTTGGGGTGTGTTTGGAGCGCTGTAAAAAAGCGCTCCAAAAACGCCCCTGCCCATTGATACGAATGGGTAGCACTTCCAAAGTGCCATAAAAGCGTTTCGGTATGGATGACTCTGTACCCTGTGTTTTATCTTTTACAATCACTTTAATGTTCTGGTGTCAACCCAAAATTTGGGATTTTCTTTTACTTTCACTTTCGATTATAATGGTAAACAGCAATGGCGGCAGGTGTTTTTATTTTTTTTTTATTTTTTTGGGGGGCGGCAAACAACCTCCCCCTGGGCTAACGGCACCCCCCGCCCCACGCTGTTGGTTGGTCATCCAGCCCTGCACTTACCCCATCTCGGTCACGGGCAGGCAGCGCTCCTACGGGTGGGGGCTTCCATCGCTTCTCCTCTGCTACACGGCAGCTTCCGCTGTGCATCTCCTCCCTCCTCCTCCTAGGCGTTCAATAGGATCGCCTGTCCTTTCAGCCAATTGGGAAACGGGTCTCAGGACCCACTTCCTGATTGGCCAGGAGGAGGACACTTTCATTATTTAAACCAGCCATCCAATCATCTGCAGAATTAAAGAAATAATTGTTTGGAGATCGGCCGACTTCCATCCACTTTGTATGTCTAAAACCGGCCTCAGTGGATGATCAATTATGGAAGCATGGCCTGACATATAAACCATATGGACTGGTGTGACAGCCCAGCTATTGCCATCACCCACAGACTACTAGACAGGCTCTGTTCACATTTCATTTTTTGTGACTTTGATTTATATGTTTCTTTACCGAACATAAGGAAGGTTATGGCAAATTATGATCATTGTGGCTTAGCAAATTTGGTATGCTGCTGAACTGTACTTGATACTTTCTTAAATGACCATCCATTAGGCTGGGTTTACACTATACTACATAACAGTAGTAGGACCTTGTCCTACATTGGTCCTACATCCATCTGACTTCAATGAACAGGGATCCAGCTTGGATCCCCGCCAATACCAGGCACTGTGTTTGGTATGAATCTTGAGGGGGAACTGCACGCCAAATTTTAAATAAAAACCCGGCATGGGTTCCCCCTCCAAGAGCATACCAGGCCCTTGGGTCTGGTAGGGGTTTTAAGGGGAACTCCCTATGCTGAAAAAACGGCATGGGGATCCCCCCAAAATCCATACCAGACGAGCATGCAGCCCGGCCGGTCAGGAAGAGGGATGGGGACGAGCGAGTGGGCTCCCCCCCTCCTGAACTGTACCAGGCCGCATGCCCTCAACACGGTGACCGGAGCATGATGGGACAGTGACGTCATAAGGGGTGGAGTCACCCGATGACATTACCCAGTGACCACGCCCCATGTCTATATAAGTCGTTGCACGCATTACAGCGGGAGAGAGCGTTGTGTCAACATCAGAAGAAGACCGGAGGGAAGAAGACGACAGTGAAGTGGAGTTCCCCCTCAAGATCATCAGAGCACAAGTCACATGCCAAAGTCAGATCATACAAGACGGGGATCCGACTTTGATCCGACTTTAATCATAGTCAATGGGCTGAAGTAGGATCAAAGTCGGACCAAAGTAGTACAGGGAGCATTTTCAAAGTCGGACCTACTTGTGTCGGACCAGTTAAGATGGCTCCCATAGGGAAACATTGATTTTCATACATCATGCGACATGAGCTCCCAATGTCGGAGCATTTGTCATACCAGTGTGAACCCGGCCTTACCCTTTTTTCCTGATGGCTCCATGTCAGCACAGCTGGGTATAGGCTCCGCCCTCCGATGCCTCCAGGCCTTATTCGTATAAATTTGAGCCCACCTACAGCCTTGGCGTTCTTCTTTTTTCCTCCTATGCGCAGGACCTAGGTGTGCTCCTCTACCTGGCTGGTCTAAAGGGCTGGCCGTCCATGCGTGTGGATTAGGTGCCTGGTGTCTCGGCTAAATGACCCATAATCCAGGGAGCCCCACTGCCGGTCCTCGGGCGGCTTTTATTAGGGTTAACAGCCTTGTCTGGGGTCCGCTGGGTCCATGTAAAGTGGGCAGCGGTGTTGGCAGAGTCTCCCCTATGCATGCACACTTGCGCTGTGCCGGTGTTCACGGTCTGATGACGGAGGATGGGTGAGCTAAATTTGAAAAATGCTTTGTATCCAAATGAATGCTGCATTGCTGGGTATTGTTGTGCCTTGCTCCCTGCAGCCACTATTAATAGCCTGAGCTCCTCTACAGGGAGTACTCTGCATAACAGGTACACAAAGTAACACTTTGTCTGTTTACACATGGCAATAACCTGGTGGTTTCTCATGTTTGCTTTACTGTTGTGCCATTATGCCAACTCCCTCAAAAGACCAGCAATTCCAGAGAAGGCAGAGGACCCGGAGTCTCCTGTGGATGACTACTGGAGCCAGCCATGGCCTATTGAGATATGGGATATCCTTTTATATTTCTATGTGCTCTCCAGTTTTTCATTAAAAAAAAAGAGAAGCATGTTTATGAGGTTTACAATTCCCTTGGTTTGTGTACATTGCAGAATAATAGTGTAATTCTGTTGCAAATTCCTACCTTTTTGCTGTTCTGAACAAAATTTTTCATTATGTCCTGATTCCTGGCACGGCAAGGTTTAGCTCATTAACCACCTGGTAAATCAGGGCTGTAGATGGAGGCGTCAGTCTCTCTCTAGCAGTGGTTAACCCCTTAAGGTTTGTTACTAAGCAAACAATTTTACTGTTTTTAATAATTTTTATGGGCTGGTTTGTTGGCTCGCAAAATCCTGTGGAAAGGTTATCTATTGGTAATTACTAGGGCTGTTACTGATTAAAAATTTTCGTGTTCGATTAATCGTTTTTTTTTAAATCGATTAATCGACTAATTTTGATTCATTATAACGCACATACAGATCCAACTACTTTTAGCTGATCTCCTTGCATTGCAACTCTGCATTAGTCAGTGGTAAATGTGGTATACACTATATACAATCACCCAACACTTGTTAGTTTCCACAATCCATGACTTAACTTCACAGTTCACACAAATACGTTTTAAATTTAAACTGTAGCGCTGACGTAAGTCATTTTTTTTCCAAAGTAGCGTGACAATCCCTCCACCTCCAGTCTAATTAATCAGTCTAATTGATCGCTCTCACCTTATGGCATGGACCCCTGTGCAAACAGGTGGTCATGCAAGTGGGTATCAAAAGGGTTAACACGGACCATAAACTTCTCTCACATCTCCTTAGATCTCAGCAAGGATGCCAGGTCATGGGTAGAAAGAAAAGATCTAAGTGCTCACCGCTTAAGTAAAAGATTTAATTTTTGTGTTCAAACACAAGCTACTCACATAAAGATGATAAAAACACAGCGTGTAAAGCCGACAATCATGTAAGTTCCGTAGGGCAGCAGCGGGTGACGTCATCCGTAGCTCCTCCCCCGTACGCGTTACATTCAATCAAAACTTCAACGTCACCGTACTCCTCCCCCCTTCCCTTCGTTAGCAGACGGAGGCATTTGGTGAAGGGGGAGGAGTCCGGTGACGTCGATGTCCGTGACGTCACCGGATCTCTGACTGAAGACCCGGAAGCCAGCGGAGAGGTGAGTACCGATCAAAATGATTTTGATCGATTAATCTAGGAATTAATCTTTAATTTCCACAGTCATAGTAATTACCAGTCTCAGAACAAAACAGCCCTCCTCAGGCTCTTCAATAAAGATGTGGATGAACATGACTGTGTGAATCTTGCTTTGATTAAGCAACCAGAGATGAGGATGATGATACCTAACAGGTTGTCTTATTTATTAACCACTTCAGCCCCGGACCAATTGGCAGCCAAAGGACCAGGCCCCTTTTTGCGAATTGGCACTGCGTCGCTTTAACTGACAATTGCGCGGTCGTGCGACGTGGCTCCCAAACAAAATTGGCGTCCTTTTTTTTTCCACAAATAGAGCTTTCTTTTGGTGGTATTTGATCGCCCCTGCGGTTTTTATTTTTTGCGCTATAAACAAAAATAGAGCGACAATTTTGAAAACAATGCAATATTTTTAGCTTTTTGCTATAATAAATATCCCCAAAAAATATATAAAAAACATTTTTTTTCCTCAGTTTAGGCCGATACGTATTCTTCTACATATTTTTGGTAAAACAAATCGCAATTAGCGATTATTGATTGGTTTGCGCAAAAGTTATAGCGTTTACAAAATAGGGGATAGTTTTATAGCATTTTTATTAATATCTTTTTTTTTTACTAGTAATGGCGGCGATCAGCGATTTTTTTTTATTGTGACTGCGACATTATGGCGGACACATCGGACATTTTTGACACATTTTTGGGACCATTGTCATTTATACAGCAATCAATGCTATTTAAATGCATTGATTCCTGTATAAATGACAGTTGTAGTGAAAGAGTTAACCACTAGGGGGAGGGGAGGGGTTATGGGCTGTGATGTTTGTGTGTATTTTTACATTAGGGGGCGGGGCTGACGTCTGACGTCATTGATCGGCTTTCCCGATGACCGGGAACAGCCGATCAATGACAGGCAGAGTAGGAAGCGTGGGGAGAGGTTTGTTTACACAAACCTCTCCCCGTTCTTCAGCTCTGTGACCCGATCGCGGGACACCAGCGGCGATCGGGTTCCGCTGGTCCCGCGGCCATGGTCACGGAGCTCTCGACCAGGTCGCGAGCGACTTCCCGTGCCATTCTGCCGCAGTATATCTGTGTGAGGCAGTCGGGAAGCGGTTAAACAAGTGGCCAATACATTCAAAGGAGTTATTCCCACTTACCCTATGAAGGGGTTGAATTCTCTGGCAAGGCGAAGCCTCACAGCTTTCCCAAGCAAACATCCCTATTCAGACTCTGTAAGAGGAATACATGGATGGGCATGACAGTATGTATCCCACTGGCTCAAGCAGCCAAGGATAAGGATGACACCTAACAGGATGTCACAAACCATAAACACATTGTCACTCTAAAGGAAAGGGCTATGAGAAGCTACCTAGCCATACCAGGTGAAACAGACGATTTTCCGGATGGACATAACTGCATAATTATGCTTTGTTCAAGCAACCAAGAATAAGGATGACGCCTAACAGGTTGTCACATTCATTAAGCCTGTGGTCAATACACTCTAAAGGAGTGTTTCCACTCACCCTGTGAAAGGGTTACCGAGCAATCTCAAGCCTTCCCAGGCAAGCAATCTGCTTCAAATGCTTCCAAAGAGAAGACAGACGAGCATGACTGCAAGAATGTTGTCTTGTTCAAGCGACCAAGGATAAAGATGACGACACCTAACCGGTTTTCACATTCATTAAGCATGTGGCCAATACACTCTACAGGAGTCGTTTCCACTCACTCTGTGATGGGGTCATATATGGTGCCAATGAGTAGTCTCAGAACCTCCTCAGGCAAATTAACCCTTGTCAGCTTCTTCCCAAGTAGCGGTGAATGAACATGTGATTCCTATTTTGTTCAGGCAGGCTGTGATTAAGATGATGGTGACCAAGTTGTCAAAATTAAGCATATGGTCAAGACCCTACAGGAATTGCTGAATTCATCTTCTGCAAGGGCCATCTATTCTGGCAAGGTCCAGTCTCCTATTCAGAGCCTTATCAAGCCAATCGATCCTCTTTAGTCTCTTCTGAACAGGAAGATGAGGACGGCCTTTATGCAGATTGGTAAGGTTGGTGAAATGCCTTTTAAATAGAAGTGAAGCTTTGGAAGTACCTCCAGGGGACAGCTTGACAATCCCATTATGTTGGATGGATCAAGTGCTCGTTCTACAAGATTGAAGTATGTTGTCACAGCAGGATGTCAAAGTCCTGCCCTCTTGAACTGAAAGATGTCCAGGGGTTGGGATCACCCCTCTGGTCAGTGTGTGTCCCTTGTGGGATTGGCCATATAACCACTTCAGCCCCGGACCATTTGGCAGCCAAATGGACCAGAGGTCTTTTTTCAATTTCGCACTGCACTACTTTAACTGGTAATTGCGCGGTCATGCAATTTTGTAACCAAACGAAATTTGCGTCCTTTTCTTCCCACAAATAGAGCTTTCTTTTGATGGTATTTGATTGCCTCTGTGATTTTTATTTTTTGCGATATAAACGGAAAAAGAGCGAAAATTTTGAAAAAAAAAGAGATTTTCTACTTTTTGTTATAAAAAAAATCTAATAAACTCAATTTTAGTCAAACATTTGGGCCAAAATGTATTCAGCCACATGTCTTTAGTAAAAAAAATGCCAATAAGCGTATATTTATTGGTTTGCGCAAAAGTTATAGCGTCTACAAACTAGAGTACATTTTCTGGAATTTACACCGCTTTTAATTTATGACTGCCTATTTCATTTCTTGAGGTGCTAAAATGGCAGAGAAGTACAAAACCCCCCCAAATGACCCCATTTTGGAAAGTAGACACCCCAAGCTATTTGCTGAGAGGCATGTTGAGCCCATTGAATATTTTTTTTTTTAGTCCCAAGTGATTGAATAAAGACAAAAATAAAAAAGATTTTTTTTTTTTTCAAAAAGTTGTCACTAAATGATATATTGCTCACACATGCCATAGTTATATGTGGAATTGCACCCCAAAATACATTTTGCTGCTTCTCCTGAGTATGGGGATACCACATGTGTGGGACTTTTTGGGAGCCTAGCCGCGTACGGGGCCCCGAAACCCAAGCACCGCCTTCAGGATTTCTAAGGGTGCAAATTTTTGATTTCACTCCTCACTACCTATCACCGTTTCGAAGGCCATAAAATGCCAAAATAGCACAAAACCCCCCCAAATGACCCCATTTTGGAAAGTAGACACCCCAAGCTATTTGTTGAGAGGCATGGTGAGTATTTTACAGCTCTCATTTGTTTTTGAAAATGAAGAAAGTAAAGAAAAAAAAAAAATTTTTTTTTCTTTTTTCAATTTTCAAAACTTTGTGACAAAAAGCGAGATCTGCAAAATACTCACAATACCTCTCAGCAAATAGCTTGGGGTGTCTACTTTCCAAAATGGGGTCATTTTGGGGGGTTTTATGCCATCTGGGCATTCCATGGCCTCCGAAACTGTGATTGGCAGTGAGAAGTGAAATAAAAAAATTACACCCTTAGAAAGCCTGAAGGCGGTGATTGGTTTTTGGGGTTCCGTACGCAGCTAGGCTCCCAAAAAGTCCCACACATGTGGTATCCCCGTACTCAGGAGAAGCAACAGAATGTATTTTGGGGTGTATTTCCACATATGCCCATGACATGTTTGAGCAATATATCATTTAGTGACAACTTTTTGTAAAAAAAAATATATATATATTTTTTTTTTTTCATTATTCAATCTCTTGGGACAAAAAAAAAAAATATTTAATGGGCTCAACATTGATCTCAGCAAATAGCTTGGGGTGTCTACTTTCCAAAATGGGGTCATTTGGGGGGGGTTTGAACTGTCCTGGCATTTTATGCACAACATTTAGAAGCCTATGTCACACGTCACCCACTCTTCTAACCACTTGTAGACAAAGCCCTTTCTGACACTTTTTGTTTACATGAAAACATATTTTTTTTTTTTGCAAGAAAATTACGTTGAACCCCCAAACACTATATATATTGTTAAAGCAAAGGCCCTACAGATTAAAATGGTGGGTGTTGCATTTTTTTTTCCACACAGTATTTGCGCAGCGATTTTTCAAACGCATTTTTTGTGGAAAAAAAAAATACACTTTTTTTTATTTTAATGCACTAAAACACACTATATTGCTCAAATTTTTGATGAAATAAAAAATATGATCTTAGGCCGAGTACATGGATACCAAACACGACATGCTTTAAAATTGCGCACAAACACGCAGTGGCGACAAACTACATACATTTTTAAAAGCCTTTAAAAGCCTTTACATGATACCACATTAGATTCACGGAGGAGGTCTACTGCTAAAATTACTGCCCTCGATCTGACCTTCGCGGTGATACCTCACATGCATGGTGCAATTGCTGTTTACATATGACGCCAGACCAACGCTTGTGTACGCCTTTGCGCAAGAGACGGGGGGGCAGGGGTGCTTTTTTTTTTTTTTTTTTTGGTTTTTTTTTTATTTATTTAGCTTTTTTATTTTATTTTTAAACTGTTCCTTCCATTTTTTTTTTTCTTTGTTATGATTTTTATTGTTATCTCAGGGAATGTAAATATCCCCTATGATAGCAATAGGCAGTGACAGGTACTCTTTTTTTGAAAAAATTGGGGTCTATTAGACCCTAGATCTTTCCTCTGCCCTCAAAGCATCTGACCACACCAAGATTGGTGTGATAAAATGCTTTCCCAATTTCCCAATGGCGCGGTTTATATCCGGGAGGGGGGACATTCCCTCCCACTGCTTGTAAAAGCAGTCTAGAGGCTAATTACCCGCTAGAATTGCTTTTACATGAAAGCCGATCACTGGCTGAAAAGAATGATACCAAGATGATACCTAAACCTGCAGGCATCATTCTGGTATAACCATTCAAAGTCCAGCAACATACTGGACATATATTGTAATCTTTTTTTTTTCATGCAGCCTCTTGGCTGAACGAAAAAAAGAGATTGATTGGTGGGTATGCCCACCATTAGAATACCTCCCTTCATCCACCCACTTCTAATGATGGGCATACATGCACCATTTATATATGCCGATGCATGGGGGCATCCTCCCGCAAAAGTTATGCCGTGTACACACGGTCGGAATTTCGACCGTATGTACGTGGCATTAGGAGCCAATCGCTCCCCCCCCCCCTGCTGCCCCCATGCTTCGGCATATATGCTCTTTTTTTTAACTGTGGTGGTGAAATCACCTCCTACAGCGTTGGAGTCGCGGCTTTATGTATCGTGGGAGCAAACGCTGTTGCTGTCAAGATAAATAAATCCGCGTTGCAACTGAATGGCGCACCTGAAAACAAAAAAATGCTCAACACTAAAACACACAGTAAACAAAATTACATACCTGAAAAGCAAGCATGATAAAACATAATAAAACATAATAAAACATAATAAAACATTGCAGAATAGAATGGAGTAAAAAAAGAGCAACAATAGAGAGAGAATAGAGTGAGAGAGAGAACAATAAAACGACAACTATTTTATTTTTTTTTATTTTTTTGAGATTCACAGGTAAAAAAGCTCCTGACTGAAGCGACTGAATCAAAACGCTACCACAAAAAAAATGTTAGCGATCGCAGGGATCAGGCCTGACTCTGCGAACGCTGCAGTTATGTGTGCTTAGTGTTTTGTAAGTGACAGTGATCGATCGATACTGCACTTGGGTGGGCTGGGCTGGGCGGAGGGGGAAAACGCAGGTGCTAGCAGGTATCTGGGCTGATCCCGCTAACAATGCGTTTTTTTTTGGAACCCTAAACTGCTGGGACGCTAGTATAGATCTGATCAGATCAGATATTGATCTGTTCAGATACTGTGCCACTAAGGGAGGTGTATGCTTTGTGCGTGGGTGTTTGCGGTACTGGCACTAACCTGGGGCGACGCAGACCTTATTTGACCCTAAAACCTAATTGATATCACCCGCCGGGCGATCAGGGGGTTAAACCGTTATTGGGTAATAAATGGCGGGTGCCCTGACAGTATAAAAAACAAGCTAACTAACCAGCGTCACCCGTAACAGTAATACAAAAAAAAACTGGTTACCTAGCGACACTAATGCAGCGATCAGAAAAACGATCGCTTAGTGACACTGGCAAAAGGGGGTGAAAGGGTTAACTAGGGGCAATCAGGGGGTTAAACCTTTATTAGGTAATATATGGGGGTACCTGACGCTATATAAAAACCTGACGGGGAACCTAAATAACGAAATAACTAACTGGCTAACCAGCGTCACCAGTGACAGTTATACAGTGATCACTGGTGAAAGGGTTAACTCTAGGGGCAATCAGGGGGTTAAAACCTTTATTTAGGTTGTAATATGGGGGTACCTGACCTATAAACCTATTTATGAACCTATATAAACATGGCGGTTACCTAAAAAAAAAAAATGGTTACCTAGCGACACTAATGCAGCGATCAGAAAAACGATCGCTTAGTGACACTGGCAAAAGGGGGTGAAAGGGTTAACTAGGGGCAATCAGGGGGTTAAAACCTTTATTAGGTAATATATGGGGGTACCTGACGCTATATAAAAACCTGACGGGGAACCTAAATAACGAAATAACTAACTGGCTAACCAGCGTCACCAGTGACAGTTATACAGTGATCACTGGTGAAAGGGTTAACTCTAGGGGCAATCAAGGGGTTAAAACCTTTATTTAGGTTGTAATATGGGGGTACCTGACCTATAAACCTATTTATGAACCTATATAAACATGGCGGTTACCTAAAAAAAAAAAATGGTTACCTAGCGACAGCAGTGACACTAATACAGCGATCAGAAAAACGATCGCTTAGTGACACTGGCAAAAGGGGGTGAAAGGGTTACCTGGGGGGCAATCAAGGGGTTAAACCTTTATTAGGGGGGGGGTGGGGGGCTACCTTGGACCTAAAACTAACTGCCCTGACAGTTATTACAGTCACACTGACACTAAATGCAGTGATCAGTAAAAAAATGATCACTGCAATTAGTGACACTGTGACTGGGGGGGGAGGGGGTGATCTGGGGGGTGATCAGGGGGTGACAGGGGGGTGTTTTGTGTGCCTATGTGTACTGGTGTCAGTGTACTGTTTGTGCACTAACCTTTAGATGTTCACAGCTCGGCGTTCCGGTCACATAGACCGGCGCACCGAGCGTGACATCACTTCCTCTGCCTGTGTTTTGATTGACACAGACAGAGGAAGCATCTGATTCGCCAGGAGCGATCGCGAGGGGGTGGCCAGAAACCACTGGCCGTCCCCTCATCCCGGATCGCTCCTGAAGCGATCCCGACCGTCCCCCGCCGGCCGGGGGGGGGTCCGATCGGACCCCCCACCCGCCGGAAGAATGGCACGTACAGGTACGTGGTTCTGCCTGTACGTGCCATTCTGCCGACGTATATATACAGGGGGCGGTCGGCAAGTGGTTAAACTTGGTATTTTTCTTCCAGAGATAGACCGCTCACATCCCCAGTCAACACCAAGTTGCTGAAGTTCCATTCCAGTGCCCAGAATCCGCAAGCAATTGGGGTGGAGGTGCTGACTGCAGAGTGGATCTCCAAGACAGCTTATGCCTTTTCTGCTGCTCCCTCTGATTCTTAACTTCCAGCTGAGGCTGTGGCGGGGGAAGGTTACAGTTCTGGTGATGATCCCATATTGGACGAAGGGGCCTTGGTACCCTTTACTCATCCTTATAAGTGTCAAGGATTCACTCTCTCTGTATGTAAGATCAAATCTTCTCAAGTCCCATTCATCCAGCATCTGACAGGCTCAGGCTGATGGCCTGGGTCTAGAGAGGCAGAGGCAAACGGATTTGAAGGCTCTGTGAAGATTGGAAATACTCCTACGAAAACAAGGACAGTGCTAACCATGCCTATGTTAGAATATGGCATAAATTCTCAGTATTATTGCTGCTCAAGATTTTACGCTGGACTCTTCAGAAGTCTGTTCTGAAATTCCTGCAGGCGTGGCTTGATTTAGGTATATGCGTAAGCAGTGGCGGAACTACCGCTACAGTGACACACTTGGGCGCTATGGGGCCCACAGCCGAGTGGGGCCCGGTGAGGACAGGCGGCTCCGCAGGTGAGAACGGGTGGCTCCGCGGGTCCACGGGTGAGAGCGAGGGTGGCACCCGTGGGCTGTCGGGTGGCTAAGTTAGTGAGACAGCTGGGCGGCTCGTGGGTGAGCGGGCTGGCCAATCAGGGAGCTGGCATCATCTCTCACTGCCCGGAGCCCGCCCTGCATCCATGCAGTGCAGGTTCCCCCCTCACTGTGCAGGCAGCAATGGGAAGCAGAGAGATGACATTATATCTCTGCTGCCTGACTGACAATCTGCTGCCTGACTCTGGGACACAGCAGGAAAGTGACACAGCAAGTGACAATCCGTAACGTGTCACAGGCGACGTGGCAAGTGGACAATCCGCAACGTGTGGCAGGTGATGTGACATTCCGTGACAAGTTGCATCTGGTGGCAGGCACCGGTAGCAAGTGACACGCTCAGGGCTCCACTGATTCTGCATTATGGGGGGTTGAACTATTTAATTTTATATAACAGAACAGAAATTGGTTAGAAAGCATGGAGGTCAGCAATGTGTGTCCTTCAGGGGCTGCATACAGTATACTGCATACTTTGTTGTTCAAACTTAATATAAGGTGTTGCCTGGGTACTGTGTCACATGGGTGTGGTAATCTGTTGTTCAATGGCATTAGTTAATTTTTTTTTGTGGGGGGGGGGGGGGCTGTTTGCAGGGGGGGGGGGGGATACAACATTTTGCTATGGGGCCTTGCGATTTTTCCGTGGGCTGTCAGCACATGGGTTGCTCAGATGTGATGGGGAGAAAATGCTCAGCATAGAAACTCACTGAAAACTGAGCATGTGCAGAGTTGCCACCACAGCTGCAAAATTCCTAGGGGAATTGGGGACATGAACAGCAGGTGGAGATAGAGAGCAGCAGGATCAACCAGGTTTTTTGCAGAATACAGACAATGAATCTCATAGTGACTGAGAATGAACAGCATGTAATACACCATTTATTTAAGATGTGCATTCAGTGACACTTTAACGTGGACCTACTAATAGCTATATTTTCCTTGTTAACTGCTTGCCGACCCCTGCCTGTACATTTACGTCGACAGAATGGCACGGCTGCGCAAATGGGTGTACCTGTACGTCCCATTGAATTTGCTGTTGTGGCATTGCATGCGCGCCGCCGCGAGCTCCGTGAGTAGGATCACGGATCCCGCTGACTCGATGTCCACGGGGATACCCGCGATTGTCTCACGGAGAGGAAGAACGGGTATGTGCTAATGTAAACAAGCATCTCCCCGTTCTGCCTAGTGACACTGTCACTGATAACAGCTCCCTGTGATCGGGAGCGGTGATCAGTGACGTGTCACTCGTAGCTACGCCCCCTAACAGTTAGAACCACTCCCTAGGACACACTTAACCCCTTCCTAACAAGCTAGTGGTTAACCCCTTCACTGCCAGTGTCATTCTTACAGTAATCAGTGCAATTTTATAGCACTGATCGCTGTAAAAATTACAATGGTCCCAAAAATGTGTCAAAATTGTAACTCTATTTTTGTTTATAGCGCAAAATATAAAAACCGCAGAGGTGATCAAATACCACCAAAAAAAAGCTCTATTTGTGGGAAAAAAAGGACATTAACTTTGTTTGGGAGCCACGTCGCACGACCGTGCAATTTTCAGTTTAAGCGACGCAAAAAGTGCTCTGGTCTTTGGCCAGCCAAATGGTCCGGGCTTAAGTGGTTAAGGGCTTATTCCGATGGGCGATTTAGCCCGTTCTCCATGCTGAGTTGCTTGCAGATGCGTGTGCATGCATGTCAGAGCATAGAAGTGGATGCACGCACAGCACCGCAACAGACACGATATCAAACTTTGACATGCGGGGGGATGCACAGATCTGAACGAAGCTCTACGTTCGTATAATCCACATAGGTTTGGGGCATCAAGAACATCTGACTGTGACTGTTGGGTAGATGCTATGTAGCTTTTTTGGGTTTTGGCTTTACAGTATCTCACAAAAGTGAGTAGACTTTTTGTAAATATTTTCTTTTATCTTTCCTTGCGACAACATTGAAGAAATAACATTTTGCTACAATGTAAAGTAATGAGTGTACAGCTTGTATAACAGTGTCAATTTGCTGTTCCCTCAAAATAACTCAACACACAACCATTAATGTCTAAATCACTGGCAACAAAAGTGAGTACACCCCTAAGTGAAAATGTCCAAATTGTGCCCAATTAGCCATTTTCCCTCCCCGGTGTCATGTAACTCGTCAGTGTTACAAGGTCTCAGGTGTGAATGGGGAGCAGGTGTGTTAAATTTGGTGTTATCGCTCTCGCTCTCTCATAATGGTCACTGGAAGTTCAACATGGCACCTCATTGCAAAGAACTCTCTGAGGATCTGAAAAAAAAAACTGTTGCTCTACATAAAGATGGCCTAGGCTATAAGAAGATTGCCAAGACCCTGAAACTGAGCTGCAGCACGGTGACCAAGACCATACAGCGGTTTAACAGGATGGGTTCCACTCAGAACAGGCCTCGCCATGGTTGACCAAAGAAGTTGAGTGCACGTTCTCAGCGTCATATCCAGAGGTTGTCTTTGGGAAATAGACGTATGAGTGCTGCCAGCATTTCTGCAGAGGTTGAAGGGGTGGGGGGTCAGCCTGTCAGTGCTCAGATTATATGCCACACACTGCATCAAACTGGTCTGCATGGCTGTCGTCCCAGAAGGAAGCCTCTTCTAAAGATGATGCACAAAGCCCAAAAACTGTTTGCTGAAGACAAGCCGACTAAAGACATGGATAACTGGAACCATGTCCTGTGGTCTGATGAGACCAAGATAAACGTATTTGGTTCAGATGGTGTCAAGCATGTGTGGCGGCAACCAGGTGAGGAGTACAAACAGAGCCGATCGGCCCTATAGGCACACTATGCAAGCTGCTTAGGGCCCCGCCGCTGTGGGGGGGCCCCCAAGACCCCCCCTGCACCTCTGGCTGGCCGTTTAGAGTGCAGTGAGGAGAGGTGGGAGGAGGGATCTCCCTGGGGTTTGTAGTACTCTCAGTGTATATAGTGGAGAGGAGAAGGGAGGGGCCTCTAACCCAGGCAGGTATCAGTTTCACTTTCACTCTGCTTGAACACTGTTGCTGATGTGGGTCAGAGGCCCCTCCCCTCTCCGCTGTATACATTCGGAGATAGAACTACTAGCCCCAGGGAGATCCCCCTGCCTATGGACACCATATAGTTGCCGATCGCCGCCTCCCACCTCCACCAGCCAGGTACAGGGGAACCTCTGCAAGGGGGGGAGACAGCTGTTTGGGGGCCCAGATGTAAGAGGGGGGGCTTTCTGGGGACACTAATGTAAGGAAGGGGGCCTCTGGGGACACTAATGTAAGAGGGGGGCTCTCTGGGGACACTAATGTAAGGACGGGGCCCTCTGGGGACACTGATGTAAGGACGGGGCCCTCTGGGGACACTGATGTAATGACGGGGCCCTCTGGGGACACTGATGTAAGAGGGGGCCCTCTGGGGACACTAATGTAAGAGGGGGCCCCCTGGGGACACTAATGTCAGAGGGGGGGGGGCTCTCTGGGGACCCTGGTGTAAGTGGGGGCTCTCTGAGGACCCTGATGTAAGGGGAGGCTCTCTGAGGACCCTGATGTAGGGGGATACCCTCTGGGGACCCTGATGTAAGTAGGGAGGCTCACTGGGGACCCTGATGTAAGGAGGGGCTCTCTGAGGACACTGATGTAAGGGGGGCTCTCTGGGGACCCTGATGTAAGGGGAGGCTCTCTGGGGACCCTGATGTAAGGGGAGGCTCTCTGGGGATCCTGATGTAAGGGGAGGTTCTCTGGGGACCCTAATGTAGGGGAAGGCTCTTTGGGGACCCTGATGTAAGGGGGGCTCTCTGGGGACCCTAATGTAGGGGGAGGCTCTCTGGGGACCCTGATGTAAGGGGGGCTCTCTGGGGACCCTAATGTAGGGGGAGGCTCTCTGGGGACCCTAATGTAGGGGGAGGCTCTCTGGGGACCCTAATGTAGGGGGAGGCTCTCTAGGGACCCTGATGTAAGGGGGGCTCTCTGGGGACCCTAATGTAGGGGGAGGCTCTCTGGGGACCCTGATGTAAGGGGGGGCTCTCTGGGGACCCTAATGTAGGGGGAGGCTCTCTGGGGACCCTAATGTAGGGGGAGGCTCTCTGGGGACCCTGATGTAGGGGGAGGCTCTCTGGGGACCCTGATGTAGGGGGAGACTCTGAGGACACTGATTTAAGGGGGGCTGTCTGGGAACCCTTGTGTAAGGGGGGCTCTCTGAGGACCCTGATGTAAGGGGGGCTCTCTGAGGACCCTGATGTAAAGGGGGCTCTCTGAGGACCTCATTCTGTTCTATATTGTTGTACTTATTCTTTGACTGTTTTGTTTAAAGGAGGGGGGATTGTTTTGGGAGCACTGAAGTGTCAGGTGTGACTGTGTGGCAATGGCAAATGGTTTACATAGCTCTCGGCATCACGGGTCAAGTAGAGGGCCCCTTAGCAGAATTTTGCTTAGGGCCCCAGGGAGGTCAGGATCGGCACGGAGTACAAACACAAGTGTGTCTTGCCTACAGTCCAGCATGGTGGTGGGAGTGTCATGGTCTGGGGCCGCATGAGTGCTGCCGGCACTGGGGAGCTACAGTTCATTGAGGGAACCATGAATGCCAACATGTACTGTGACTTACTGAAGCAGAGCATGAACCCCTCCCTTCGGAGACTGGGCCGCAGGGCAGTATTCCAACATAACGACCCCAAACCCACCTCCTTGATAAAGAAGCTGAGGGTAAAGATGATGGACTGACCAAGCATGTCTCCAGACCTAAATCCTATTGAGCATCTGTGGGGCATCCTCAAACGGAAGGTGGAGGAGAACAAGGTCTCTAACATCCACCAGCTCTGTGATGTCGTCATGGAGGAGTGGAAGAGGACTGCAGTGGCAACCTGTGAAGCTCTGGTGAACTCCATGCCCAAGAGGGTTTGGGCAGTGCTGAAAAATAATGGTGGCCATACAAAATATTGACACTTTGGGCCCAATTTGGACATTTTCACTTAGGGGTGTACTCACTTTTGTTGCCAGCGGTTTAGACATTAATGGCTGCGTGTTGAGTTATTTTGAGTGGACAGCAAATGTACACTGTTATACAAGCTGTACACTCATTACTTTACATTGTAGCAAAGTGTCATTTCCTCAGTGTTGTCACATAAAAAGATATAATAAAATATTTACAAAAAATGTGAGGGGTGTACTCACTTTTGAGATACTGGGGGTTATTTACTAAAGGCAAATACACTTTGCACTGAAAGTAAAGTCACTGTAGATCTGAGAGGGACATACATGGAAGATAAAAAAACTGCATTTTAGCTTGCACATGATTGGATGATAAAATCAGCAGAGCTTCCACTCATTTCAGATCTAACCCTTAGATTTAGAGCGACTGCACTTCCAGTGCAAAGTGTATTTACCTTTCGTAATAACCCCCACTGTATTTATATAGTGCACAAATCAAACTCTTCTCCCATCTGGCTGATGGAAAGATATTATGTAGAACTTTGGGGGAATTTTTGGCATGTGTCTGACTATTGGGTAGATGTTATGTAATTCTTTTAGAGTATTTATTGAAATTTTCAAAAAGTAAAATTACAGACAGCTAATTACAATGGTGTCAAAAGTAGTGGATGCCAATAAGACAAAAAGGTTGATTTACTAAAGGCAACTAGACTGTGCACTTTGCAAGTGCAATTGCTCCAGAGCTTAGTAAATGAGGGAAGGCGTTACTTTGCAAAGAATGCCCAATCGCATGCAAGGAAAATAAAAAAAATGCATTTTTGCTTGCACATGATTGGATGGTAGAAGTCAGCAGAGCTTCTGCTCATTTACTAAGCTCTGAAGCACCTGCTCTTGCAGAGTGAAACTGCACTTTGCAAAGTGCACATTCAATTTGCCTTTAGTAAATCAACCCCAATGCGAGGAAAAGGGAATGGGCCAATAGGCCAGCTAACACAAATGCAAACGGGAGGTGTAACAACTACCTCAATGAAACTGTCACAACCAGGACAGGAATGCTTAATTGGATAAAAAGGGGCTCAAGTACGTGGGATTTGCACTTCATGCATGATCACAGCCACCCAAAACCTGGAGGGAGAGGGTGGTCCCAATTCTCCATACAAGCCAGCATTGAAGAATGGCCTATGGAAGCCTGAAATTAAAAAATAATTAGTAGGAAGGAGAAGAGAAAGAGAAGTGAAAGAGGGAACAAAAGGGGGGGATCCCACATGATATAACTGTAGGTCATGGATAGAGAGCTACATTAGTATCAAGTCAAAAACAAGTAACGGGCCAGGTTCAACTTGTTACCTGGAGCTCAAAGACTTCACAAAGAATAAAGGGGTGCCCTCTTGTATGGGGTGTAGAGGAGGTCTTGTGGGGTGCCCTCTTGTTGTGGGGGTGTAGAGGAGGTCTTGTTGTGGGGGTGTAGAGGAGGACTGGTTGTGGGGTGTAGAGGAAGTCTTGTTGTAGGATGTAGAGGAGGACTTATTGTAGGGTATAGAGGACTGGTTGTGGGGTGTAGAGGAAGTCTTGTTTTGGGGTGTAGAGGAGGTCTTGTTGTAAAGTGTAGAGGAGGACTTTTAGGGTGTAGAGGACTGGTTGCGGGGTGTAGAGCAGGTCTTGTTGTGGGGTATAGAGGAGGAATTGTTGTGGGGTGCTCTTTTGTTATGGGGTGAAGAGGAGGTCTTGTGGGGTGTAGAGGTGGTCTTGTTGTGGGGTGCTTTCTTGTTGTGGGATGTAGAGGATTGGTTGTGTGGTGCTCTCGTTTTGGGGTGTAGAGGGGGTCTTGTTGTGGGGTGCCCCCTGGTTGTGGGTGTAGAGGACTGGTTGTGGTATGCTCTCGTTTTGGGGTGTAGAGGGGGGTCTTGTTGTGGGGTGCACTCTGGTTGTGGGCTGTAGAGGACTGGTTGTGGGGTGTAGAGGGGTCTTGCTGTGGGGTTCTCTCTTGTTGTGGGGTGTAGAGGGGGTCTTGTTGTGGGTGCCCTCTGGTTATGGGTGTAGAGGGGGTCTTGTTGTGGGGTGCTCTGTTGTTGTGGGGTGTAGAGGACTGGCTGTGGGGGGCTCTCTTGTTGTAGGGTGTAGAGGGGTCTTGTTGTGGGATGCCCTCTGGTTGTGGGCTGTAGAGGACTGGCTGTGGGGTGCTCTTGTTATGGGGTGTAGAGGGGGTTTGTTGTGGGGTGTAGAGGGGGGGGGTCTTGTTGTGGGGTGCACTCTGGTTGTTGGCTGTAGAGGACTGGTTGTGGGGTGTAGGGTCTTACTATGGGGTGCTCTCTTGTTGTGGGGTGTAGAGGGGGTCTTGTTGTGGGCACCCTCTGGTTATGGGTGTAGAGGGGGTCTTGTTGTGGGGTGTAGAGGACTGTCTGTGGGGTGCTCTCTTGTTGTAAGGTGTAGAGGGGGTCTTGTTGTGGGATGCCCTCTGGTTGTGGGCTGTAGAGGACTGGCTGTGGGGTGCCCTGGTTGTGGGGTGTAGAGGGTCTCTTGTTGTGGGATGCCCTCTGGTTGTGGGGTGTAGAGGGTGTCTTGTTGTGGGGTGCGAAGGAGATCTTGTGGTGGGATTAGGACAGGGGGCGCCCTATCACTCAGGATATTACGGGCCCGGTCACAGCACACACGCACATATACAGAGATCCCATTCAAGGACACAGCACTGTGGGATCTGAGGGCAGGAGAAGGGGCGGGGTTGGGGGGCATGTCACGTGTCGCTCTGTTCTCAGCCTCTTCCGGGGCACTGAGTGTCCTGAGCGGTCGCCTGTGCTCTCAGTCCCCCAACCTGCAGCGGCCAAGCCAGAGGTCCCTAGCGCCAAGGACTCCCACCACCGGCGGCTTATAGAGGTGAGAGGCCCGGCGCTGTGCACGGTGTGTGCGGGGGGTTGAGGGCTCGGCATGCTGCACAATACACCGGCTGTATGGAGTAACATATGTGCAGACATAGAGGGGACCGGCTGCAAGGGGGCTTTGTCGCGGGATACTAAACAATACTCTGGGGGAGGGGGTGATCCCACCCTAGATGAGACTTTACAGCGTGGGGACAATAGTGGCCTTCTTAGGACCAGCAGGGTGACCCCCCACCAGCTTCATGCAACACAGTAACGGTGCAGGCATTGCATTGTGTGTGTGCCATGGCATGTGTATGGAGGGGGCAATCATTGTACAGTCCTGATCAGAGACCTCTGTATGGAGGGTGGAGTGCAGAACTCAGCTCTACACTAATAATAATAATAATAATAATAATAATACTAGTGATCAGTGCATCACATTGTCAGGTAGCATACAATATTTATACAGACTTCTGAGATCAATCATCTGATTGTAACACTCTGTCCTAATGTACATATAGGATACAGACTTGTGTCCTGGGAAAGTAATGATCAGTGTGGTGACCCTCATTATTGATATGTGATCAGTCTGAAGACCCTTATTTGTATTTATCTGTGATCAGTCTGACCCTCGTTGTTAATAATGGTCTTTTGATCAATGTGATGACCCTTATTGTTATCAGTCTGATGACCCATAATGACCTGTGACCAGTGTGAGGACCCTTATTTCAGTGCATGGTCAAGAAGCTACAAGGACTATATTACTTATACTTGGTGATCAGAGTTGTTTGGCCCTTATTTTAATACTATCAGACTGCTCCATAGACTATACTAGCTTTATACAGACATGCTTTGATTACTAGGGATCTGTGATCAGAGGGTGATGACCCTCATTGCGGTACCCTGTAAGGCTGCTACATAGACTGTACTGACTTGTGTTTGTTAGACTAGTAATGACTCTTATTGCAGTGTTGTCAGGCTGATCATTGGACTATACAGGCTTGTCCTTTAGCAGATTAATTATGATCTGTGATAAGTATAATGACCTTTTATTGCTGTACATTGTCAGGCTGCTGCATAGGCTACCCATGCATGTGGCCTGTGATCATAATAAATAATACGATGACCCCCTCATTGCTGCAGTAGCAGCAGGTGAAATGCACAGGGAGGGCACCCTCTGATCACAGCATAGGGTGCTGTTCTGTCTTCTCTGTGCTTCTGAAGGAGCAGGCAGGTCACCTTACACTGAGACAGGCTGAATTTCCTGGAATCAGTCCTGTGGAATGATCATGTCTCAGGATAGGTGATGTGTCTGCCCCCTGTGCAGCTCTCAGGGTGTCACATGGTGTCCCAGCATTGCACAGCAAATGATCAGTGCACAGAGGTGGAGCTGATAACTGTAGTTCAGTTTTTCCATTGTGATGTGGCTGGGATTTCTCCATTTATTTGCACTGTTCACAGATCAACTTCTGGGCCTGCTGTGCTCTGTATCTCTGCAGGAGTAATGCTCTGCCTAAGGCTGTGCTCTGTGTGTCTGCGGGAGTAATGCTCTGCCCAAGGCCGTGCTTTGTATCTCTGCGGGTGTAAGACTCTGCCCAGGGCCGTGCTTTGTATCTCTGCGGGTGTAAGGCTCTGCCCAGGGCCGTGCTTTGTATCTCTGTGGGTGTAAGGCTCTGCCCAGGGCCGTGCTTTGTATCTCTGTGGGTGTAAGGCTCTGCCCAGGGCCGTGCTTTGTATCTCTGCGGGTGTAAGACTCTGCCCAGGGCCGTGCTTTGTATCTCTGCGGGTGTAAGGCTCTGCCCAGGGCCGTGCTTTGTATCTCTGTGGGTGTAAGGCTCTGCCCAGGGCCGTGCTTTGTATCTCTGTGGGTGTAAGGCTCTGCCCAGGGCCGTGCTTTGTATCTCTGTGGGTGTAAGGCTCTGCCCAGGGCCGTGCTTTGTATCTCTGTGGGTGTAAGGCTCTGCCCAGGGCCGTGCTTTGTATCTCTGTGGGTGTAAGGCTCTGCCCAGGGCCGTGCTTTGTATCTCTGTGGGTGTAAGGCTCTGCCCAGGGCCGTGCTTTGTATCTCTGTGGGTGTAAGGCTCTGCCCAGGGCCGTGCTTTGTATCTCTGTGGGTGTAAGGCTCTGCCCAGGGCCGTGCTTTGTATCTCTGTGGGTGTAAGGCTCTGCCCAGGGCCGTGCTTTGTATCTCTGTGGGTGTAAGGCTCTGCCCAGGGCCGTGCTTTGTATCTCTGTGGGTGTAAGGCTCTGCCCAGGGCCGTGCTTTGTATCTCTGTGGGTGTAAGGCTCTGCCCAGGGCCGTGCTTTGTATCTCTGTGGGTGTAAGGCTCTGCCCAGGGCTGTATCTCTGTGGGAGTAATGCTCTGTATCTCTGCGGGAGCAATGCTCTGCCTGGGGCTGTTGCTCTGCGGGAGCAATGCTCTGCCTGGGGCTGTTGCTCTGTGCTGCTCTATATCTGTACAGTGCTCAGCCCATGGCTCTATTTGGAGGTCTCGATGCAGCTGCTTCTCTTCCACACTAGGATGAATGGACACTGCCGGCTGATGATTGGCATGCCTGGCCGTCCATTCGCAAGCTTGCCGCGTTGACTGGTTTAAAAATAGAATCGCTCGCCGTCCCGCCTCTTCACCAATGAAATGCTTCCTAAGTGTGGGCGGGGCCGGACGTAGCGCTGGGACGCAGCGTAACTGGAGAGGGTCTCGGATAGGTGACTCTCGGTTTGCCCTTGAAGGTGTAAACGTCACGCCTGTTGCTAGGCGACGAGTTGGCGGCCTAGGAAGCGCTTTACTTGTCAACCTCTAATGCTGTCCTAGGTCAAGCTGAAGTGTAAGCCCGGGTGTTAGATAGGAAGGCGGCGACCCACCTTATGTATTGATGAGAAGAACGTTTGCTACATTTTGATTGCAGTAAAATAAATGTTTACCATGGCAGTGCATTGTATAGATTGATCTAGGTGAATGCAAATGTCAGCTCACCAAACACATTACAATCTCCTAGAGCCCACGTTCACATTGCGCCGATCTGACATGTCAAATCGCATGCCAAATCCTGAGCCTATTGCCAGCAATGGCACCGTCCGAATCGCAACGCCGACTTTGCGGCACTGATTCCCAAACTACCCAGCAGTAGTTTCTGCACTACTTTTCGGGACTTCTATAGACCTTCGTACAGGGACCTGCACAGATGTCTGTCAAATCGCCCCCCGAAGTCAGACTGAAATGTCGGTTTGACGATTTCAAACCCGACTTCAGTGTGACCGTGGGCTTAGGCCCCTTTCACACTTGTGCGATTTGTACTGTGACTTGGGACTGCAAAGTCACATGACAAGTCGTACCCCATGATTTCCGTTCATATCTGAGCGACTTTAACCGATTTCTGACCGTCAAATGACGGCTGGGCGGCGCGGCTCTCGTTCTGGGTGGATGTCATGACTGCCCTCCAGAACGACCGATCTCACGCGCCACTGGGGGTGGGCATCGCGGCGATCGGTGGTGCGGTGTGTCAGTCTGACACACGGCTACACCAACCTCGGTAAAGAGCCTCTGACGGAGGCTCTTTAACACGTGATCAGCCATGTCCAATCACGGCTGATCACAATGTAAACAGGAAGAGCCTGCTTTTCCTCACACGCGAGTAGAGGAGAGTTGATCGGCTGCTCTCCTGACAGGGGGGGTCTGTGATGATTGTTAGTGTGGCCCCCCCCTCATATGCCCACCCTAGACCACCAGGGAAATGCCAATCAGTGCCCAGGCAGCTGCCAGTCAGTGCCCATTCCTAATGCCTGCCAGTACCATCAGTGATGCCCATCAGTGAAGGAGAGAACTTATTTACAAAATTTTATAACCGAACAAAAGAAAACCGTTTTTTTTTCTTCAAAATGCTAGGTATTTTTTTTTTTTTTATTTGTTTAGCAAAAAATAAAAACCGCAGAGGCGATCTAATACCATAAAAATAAAGCTCTATTTGTGGGAACAAAATTATAAAAAATGTTGTTTGGGTACAGTGTAGCATGACCGCGCAATAGTCATTTAAACAGCGATGGCGCTGAAAATTGGCTTGGGCAGGAAGGGGGTGAAAGTGCCCGGTATTGAAGTAGTCAAAGTTGTCCCTGCGTTACTTTTGGTCCAACTTTGATGCGACTTGAGGACTTGATAGACCTGAAGATTACCCAGGCGTTGCTTCAAGTCGTGCAACTTACAGGTCGCACAAGTGTGAAAGGGGCCTTAGGACTCATTCACACCTCTGCGTCACATGACTGCATGCCTCCTTCACGTGACACGTATAGAGCAGCCTATTCATATGAATGGTCAGCCCTACGCACGACAAACATGCAAAATAATCTCCTGCACCTTTTTTAGACGTAGAGCTTTGCTTGTTTTTTTTATAGCATGCCCCCCCCCCCCCCCCCCACTGTGTTATAGCTATTATTAACCATTAAGGGCACAGAAAATGTGACAAGTGTTTTTGGCACGTTCCATGAATGTACAGATGTGAATGGAGCCTTGGGGGTTGTTCACACCAGCAGTTGTCTTCTCCTGCAGCTGCTGGTGTGCGCACTGTTTACTTTTTTCAAACTTTATTAAATGTAACAAAATTACTTCTCATTCAACTTTATTTATCGCAGGGGGTTGCGATGTGGTGTATGGCATTGGGCACCGTTGCACTGGGGGTGGTTTAACTACTTCCACTGGAAAGCCAGCTTTCAGGGGTGTACACATGCAGCAGCCGCAATACATTGCAATGCAACCAGCATCACCCCCCCCTGCTGCGTTTGGCGTGCATTCGCACCCATGAAACATGACCCATTCAAGGGAATGGGGCTGTGCTGCAACCACAAACAATGCACATGATTCAAGTGCAGTAGTCTGGCATGTAGGGGGTTCAACCGCCTTTGCTTCACCGCATCCCAGCCCTTTAAGAGGTTTATGATGCCAAGGGGCGGGGCTTAGGATCACGTGACCGCCGTAGTTGACTGTGGGGGGGGGTCATGTGATCCGAAAACTCTTACTTTAGGCGCTGGTAATTGTGCAGCACGTGCGCTCTCGGCACACCAGTATTGACAGCAATTTACACAAATATGCGGCCTCTCGCTGCCAAGAAGCCACATATTTGCGTGCTGCTGGTGCCAAGGGGGATAAACAGACGGCGAGGAGGCAAAACGGTGCCTCCTCACCGTCTGTCAGATGCTCTCTGAAGAATGATCCAATCGTTCTTCAGGGAGCAACGCAAGTGTAAATGAGGCATCCTGAATCTCCCGTCCTGCCGCTGACCTCTTCTAGTGGGTGGCTTCTGGGTATTGCGTGGCGGCCACTTTCATTGGCAGGGCCAATATGACATCACTCGCATGCATGGGAGTGCCGTCAGCTTCGACATTGCCAAATTTCTACAGTGAGCTGCTTGTGCGCAGCTCACTGTACAGGGTGGGGGGGGGGCAGGCAGGTAATATTAATGTGAAAGGGACGAGGCATGCTTATTCAACCTGGTCGCCCATTTTTGTTTTCTACATAAAGTTCACATAAAGGCTCTCTCCCTGCATTCACAGGACAGAGGCAGCAGTGAGAGCTATTGGCTCCTGCTGCTGTCAATCAAATCCCATAATTGGGGGTGGAGCTGAGCCACGGTGCGTGGGTCTATGGACACACACAGCAGGGCTTGGTAGAGCACCCACACATGTGCCACCATAGGAAGCAGATTCCTATGGTGGCACATGGAGAAAAGGAGGAGCCTAGAGTGCCAGCAGATGGCCCCAGAAGAGGAGTATCTGGGCCACTCTGTGCAATACCATTGCACAGAGCAGGTAAGTATAAACTTTGTTTTATTATTTTTATAAAAAACAAAACAAAAAACAAGCCTTTTCCACCCCTTTTTAAAATATGTATAAACACTGGAGAAGAAACAAAAGTAAGCTGTACATATAAATGCATATAAACCCTCCATCACTCCTGATGAGGTTGCACCGGCCTCAAGAAACATGGAGATCTTGCATGGGTCTTGATCCATTTTCTTTGATTATGAGATGACTCAGAATGGCGCCATCTCTCCGATTTGCAAGTTTACCATATAGGTTGTTTACTCCGATAAGACGGCCCAAGGTTACTCCATATTTATGGCTAAATATTCTGTGTCCAGGGCCAATCATCAACGGGTAATCGCTGCATGAGCCATTACATGCAATTAGCTGTGACTAGCTGGAGGCACTGTCAGGCTCTCTTTGCTTTCCTACTTTGTTTCCTGTGAGTAATTGCAAACTGCCCCATTTCCAATTGTTAATGGTGCCCGAAGGCAAATTAGATCAACAAACTTTGTTCTTATGGGTGTTATCCCAATTGCTATAGTGTAGTTGCTAAGCTCCTTCTGTTGTCTATACAGACAATAGTAGCAATATAATACAGCTTAAACCTGCAGCTGCTCTATAAAGTGCTAGCTCTACTTACAATCGATCCTGTGCAGGCAATGCAAATGCTCCTAAAAGCAAATAGCCTTGTTCTTGCACTTGGCAATTCTGCACAACGCCGTTAGGCCCCATTCACACCTGAAGCTACAAAACGCTGGAGGGGGAAAAAAAATTATTCTCTATGGAGATGGTTCACATCTCTACTCCAAAACTCCTGAAGCTCAAACAAGTTCTGGAGCTTCTTTTTAGGCAGATTACAGATTTTCTGCTTTTAACATTGGTGACAATTTGACCCGTACAAAATCGCAGCAAAAACGCATGGCTTTCCACCTGAAAACGATGCATTCAGGTGTGAATGCAGCCTTAGCATAAGCAGGCCCAGAATATTGCCCAATGTTTCAATAAAAATTACTTTTTTATTTTATTTTTTTTTCCCCTAATATTTCGTGGTCTAGTTGTTTTTGGCTAGGGATTTGGTTAGGGTCAGTGTGGAGTCCCGGTGCTCAAATACTGCCTCATTCCTGGATGTATGGGGTGTTTGCAGGGGCTCCATCAGATGAATGGAGTGGTGGCAGTGCACAGCAGTGGTGTCGTTGGTGTCTTGTAAAGGACTCCCCTGTCACTTTGCTTTGAACGGGCAAGGTGACAGGCTTACTTTTAAAAGACACTGTCACTTTTTCCATTTGGGGACATTGCTCAGTTCATCATGTGACAATGCACAGGCCTAGAAACCGGCCGCTAGACGTGACCCGAGCACTGTTAAATGGGAGGAGGTCACATGTATCCCCATACATAAAAGCACTGGGTATTGTATGCTGCCTGCAGTGTAGGTAGAAGCAATAGTGGATAATTGGAGAAGTATCACTGAGCTGATGAGGCTTTATCACAGACAATGTTATTCTACTATAGGAAATGTACAATAATAATATATATATTTTTTTTTCATGGCCCATAACTTAACACACATGTTACGATCTGATTGTACATTCTCCTTTAGCCCTGGTTCACACTGAATGCGACTTTGAAATCGTGCTACTTCACTTGAATTGGCACGATTTTAAAGACGCAGGTCAGTGCAAATTCAGGTGCAACTTTATGCACAGATGTCTATGCAAGTTGCACCTGAAATCGGCAAAAATAATGCAGTGACCTTTTTTTTTTTTTTTTTCAAATTGGTGCAGCACCGTAAAGTCTGAGTCGCACCGATTTGAACAGTTCCATTGCTGACAATAGGGTGCGACTTGTCATGCAATTTGGAACAGTCAAACAACATTGCATCGGTGTGATCGGAGGCTTAGATCTACATTCATTCACAGAGATCTGCGAATGAATACTAGAGCTGCACAATTCTGGCTAAAAGGAGAATCACAAATTTTTTTTGCTTAGAAGATCACGATTCTCATGGCATAATGTCATCTTTCCCATTGAAACAAAAAAAATTGAGCTAACTTTACTGTTTCGTTTTTTTTAATTCATTGAAGTGTATTTTTTTCCCCAAAAAGTGCATTTGAAAGATCACTGGGCAAATACAGTGTGACAACACAATATTGCAACAATTGCCATTTTATTCCCTAGGGTCTCTGCTAAAATATATATAATGTTTGGGGGTTCCAAATAATTTTCTAGCAAAAAATATTGATTTTTAACTTAAAAGTGTCAGAAAAAGATTTGGACTTTAAGTAGTTAAACTTCCTGCATTTACACACAGAAGTTTGATCTAAGAAGAAACTTAGTTACAATGTTTCATGTTGTTAAAAACTTTTCTTTACACACAGAGAAGTTTATCCCTTTGATCTAAGAAGGAAGCATTGTTTACAATGTTTCCTGTTAAAACTTGGCAGACTGCCCAGATATTTTCTTTTGACAGCTGAGAAAGCAGATAAAGTCTCTCCACTTGTTAAATGAAAGAATTGGCAAACTCTGCATTGGAGATCATCATGGGGGGTTGAATCGAGATGACAATTTTTTAACCATTAATTGTGCAGCTCTAATGAATACACAACAAGCCCCGTCTGCTGCTATGGACTCGTAGTCCACTGACTCTTCCTCCAGCTCTATAACTGAAAGCTTATACAGAGAAACAGGCAGAGAGCTGGATGAAGTTTCTGCAGTGAGCTGACATTGCACCTGTGATCCACTGATCGTGGGTGCAATGCTTTGCAGGCTTCTGTTGGGGACAGTCACTCTCTGTCTGAAATTTGCACGATTCCCCCTATCGACACAGACAGTGCTGACAGGGGAATCATCAATTGTCCTTTCCCAGCGGGGAAGTCGTCTCTGCCGGGAGAAGACAGTGATTATCGCTAGCTATATAGCAGCTGCTAGTGATAATTGCAAGAAAATCCGGCAGGCTGGTTGTACCCAAGTTGATCGATCAACTTGGGTACATTCAGCCTGCCCATTAACAGGAGGTTCAAGCCAGGTATGGCCAGTGTTCTATCAAAATATGGCTGCCTATCGAATAATGTCCGGGCCGTATTGCGCAGGTGCAGCACTTGCGCAGTACGGAGGACAAGGAGATTCGGAAAATCACTGAAGATGAACGGCGCCTGCGCCGTCAGTCCAGATGCAAGCCCCACCATCAAAGTGGACATAGGGCTGCACAAAGTTAGAGGGCCCCTCGCGGACTCGTTTCGCTCACCACGCTTCGGGCACGGCTTCGCTGCGCTCGGCTCTTTTTTTATTCTAACTCTATGTCCACTTGGATGGTGGGGCTTGAACCTGGACTCACGGCGCAGGCGCCGTACATCTTCGGATATTTTCGGAATCTGCTTGTCATGCATACTGCACATGCGCAATACACAGCGGACAGTATCCGATGGGGGACACTATCCGACAGGACACCGGCCTTAGGAAAGAGTGATCAAATGATCACTGATAATTGAAACTGAAGATTATGATGGACAGACCCTTTCGCTTCATTACTGGTAGTACCACCATTTTCCAGTATGTCACACTGCTATGTGCTGAGCAGTTCTCTTTGCTGTAAAATACTGAATTACTTTTTAATGAGGCTCTGTAAAGTCTATTTACAATTTCTTATCTCACTGCCTTGGATCAGATCACTTTCTCTTCCTTTCATGATTGGAGCGGCGTTATGAATTGGTTTACCCTGTGCATTGACTTTACATTATCTGTGGCTTCATTGCCCTTATCAGGGCTGGGTCAGCACACTCACACACAGATAAGTCTGACCTGTTCTTTGACTCCAGGCATCCAATGTTTGCTCTTTAAATGCTCCATACACCCTGTAGTCAGTATGTTACCAGATAAGAACTTTGCTACAAGTCCACTTTCTGAAACTTCTATTTCTTCCTGATTAACCACTTCAGCCCCGGAAGAATTTACCCCCTTGCCAAAGCACTTTTTGCGATTCAGCACTGCGCTGCTTTAACTGACAATTGCGCGGTCGTACGACACTTTACCCAAACTAAAGTTTTTTTCCCCCCACAAATAGAGCTTTCTTTTGGTGGTATTTGATCATTTCTGTGGTTTTTATTTTTTGCGCTATAAACAAAGAGCAATTTTGAAAAAAAACTCTATTTTTTACTTTTTGCTATAATAAATATCCCCATTTAAAAAAAAAATAAAAATTTCATCCTCAGTTTTGGCCGATATGTACTCTTCTACATATTTTTGGTAAATAAAATCGCAATAAGCGTATATTGATTGGTTTGTGCAAAAGCTATAGCGTCTACAAAATAGGGGATAGATTTATAGCATTCTTATTATTTTTTTTACTAGTAATGGCAGCGATCTGCGATTATTATTATTTTTTTTTTAATTTATCATGACTGCGACATTATGGCGGACACATCGGACAATTTGACAAATTTTTGGGACCATTGCCATTAATACAGCGATCAATGATATAAAAATGCATTGATTACTGTAAAAATGTCACTGTCAGTGAAGGGGTTAACACTAGGGGGGCCATCAAGGGGTTAATAGTGTTCCCTGGGAGGTGAATCTAACTGAAGGGGGACTGACTAGAGAAAGTGACGGATTGTGCTTCCTAGCTATTAGGAACACCCCATCTGTCACTCCTGTCAGAACAGGGAAGTGTGTGTGTGTATGTTCTGTGTCTCCTGCTCACGATCGCTAATCGTGAATATCGGGACCATAGAAGGACTAATTTTTTAATGGGATTTCTCTTTAAGCTGAATAAATACATTTTTGTGTTTACAAATGTTAGAACACCTATGATATGTACAAACATGCTGCACTTTGAAGTCTCCTATACAGACTTGCTATTGCCTGATTGAAGAGCCAAAGGAATGTACTGCTGGACCTGCATGAATGTCTGGCAGAGGCCGCTGACAATAATCTGTATATGTAGATGCTGCACACACTGCAATCTAATTGCCTTTAAAGGCCTCATGCATGTTGGGAATGTGCCCAGCTCCTCTCAATGCGTTCTCTCCTGGCTGGGGAAAAGCTGCTTAAAAATCACGCCCATCGCCACGTTTAGGTGAAACAAACGTTTGGGTGTTCATTGATTCCATTGGCTAGAATATTAAGCGTTTGGCCCAGTGTTCCACTTTTGCAGGTAAATTGGGATAATACTTTGTTACATGTTCCTATTCACATAGCAGAACAATATAAAACATGCATCACAGCGCATGGGCCAGTGATGTCACTGGCTGCAGGGCTGCAACTAACGATTATTCTCATAATCGATTAGTTGGCCGATTTATTGTTTCGTCTAATCGGTTAATAACCTTAAAAAAAAAATTTAGTTAATATGTAAAGTTTTTTTTTTTTTTTTTTAAAAAAAGGCTATTTATTCTTAAATATCTCTATGCAGTGGTAAATATAACCAACTATATGGTTAGGGAGCAAAATATTAAATCCACTCTGAGAATAACAGACATCTACTTTTTTTGGCCAATTAGTTGTTGGGCAGATTAAAAAACACAAATTGCTGCACAAACGCATTACATGCTTTTCTGCAGCTTCTCCATTGAAATATATTAAACCAAAAAAGCACAGTTTTGCGTTAAAAACAAAAAAAAAAAAGTCCCTGACCCTTTCCAAACAGCAGCGGCTGAAAAAAGCCTAGATGTGAAGGTGTCCCATAGGAAACCATGCAAATGAACTGTAGTGCATTTCTGCAAAAAGCACCAAAAAACACATATAGATGTGAACCAGGCCTGAGACGTTTAGTAACATAATGGGGGTTAAAAAAACCGAAAATTAGCCCTTTATAGTACAAAAAAAAGAAGCACATAATCACTACTGTAAGTGTTCATTTTTTACTGTAGAACTGTGAAAATAATATTTACAGTAGCAATTATTTGCTCTTTTTGTACTATAAAGGGCTCTTTTTTTTTTTTTTTTTTTTACCCCATTATGTTACTGGCCGATTAATCGATTTATGAAATGAATTGATTACTATTTTCATAATCGATTAGTTGTCGATTACCGTATATACTCGAGTATAGGCCGTCCCGAGTATAAGCCGAGGCCCCTGATTTACCACAAAAAAAAATGGGAAAAGTTAATGACCCGTGTATAAGCCCAGGGGGGGAAATGGAGCAGCTACTGTAAGTGGAAAAGTGTGTCACCAAATGCCCATCTACATGTCCCCTGTGTCCTATACAACCCCCCCCCCCGTGTCCCCAGTGCAGCCTACCTGTGCCGATCGATCCGGTGTCCCGCTGTCCGGTGTCCCTCGGGGGCCGCTGCCCGGTGTGCGGTGTCCGGTGTGCGGTGTCCCTCGTACACGCTGAGGCGCGAGGCGCCATTGCAGGTTTGAAAGCCACGCCTCCTCCTCGTCCGTGATAGGAGGAACACTCGGTTTTCCCAGCAGTCATGTGCAGTGTTCCGCCTATCACGGATATTCTCTCATCCTCGTCCATGAGATGATAGGCGGAACACTGCGCTGCTGGGAAAATTAGTGTCTGCCTATCACGGACGGGCGGGAGGAGGCGGCACGGCTTTTGAACAGTGCCGTCTATCTACATGACAAGCTGTTCATGTAGGCAGACGGCACTGACTCGAGTATAAGCCGAGAAGGGGACTTTCAGCCCTAAAAAAAGGGCTGAAAATCTCGGCTTATACTCGAGTATATACGGTAATCGATTAGTTGTTTCAGCCCTAGGCTGCATGTACAGTAAATATCTCCTAAACGGTACACATTTAGGAGATCTTTACACTAGCTATAGGTAAGCCTTTTTTATAAGCTGCATGGAAGTTCCACTTTAAATGCCCAACTCCAGGGTGGAGAAAAGAAAATGAACCCTTGTGTAGGGGTTCCCCATGCTGCCAGGGTTACATGCTTGTTACGTATTGCACTGTATTGTATGTAGAACAGGCAAAAGTGCAACCACGGCCGGTAGCACCTAAAGCCCCTTTCACACGGGCGGTCCATTCAGGTCCGCCTGTCAGTTTTTTTGGCGGACCTAAACGGACCCTCCATAGACCCCTATGGAGGGACGGATGTCCGCTGACATCCGACCTGCTCCGATCCGAAAAAGTGTGACGGAGGAAAAAGCTATTTTCCCATCTGTCTGCGAATCGGTTGATGACGGACTCTCCGGTCCGTCATCATCCGATCCCCCTTAGGGGAGAGCGGCACTCTGACAGGTTTATCCCTGCACAGAGTGCAGAGACAGACCTGTCATCTTCCTGCACAGCGGGGGATCGACGGAGCGATCCCCTGCTGTGCAGAGCAGGCTCCGTACACAGACACGTCCGTGTGAAAGAGCCCTTAGAGAGGAGACTTTGCTGTAGTGGTTGCACAGATGGTGGGAGCCTACAGGGGGTAGGAGTAATGTAACTGTTACCTTGTAATCCTAGACTTAACCAGCAGTTTACCCTTGCAGTGCAGGGTATGCCCCACCACAGGGGTAATCCCCCCTTGTGCCCACACTTGGGCCTTAAAGTGATTGTAAGCAAACACTTTGTAAAACAACCCATTCAGTTTTAAATAAATCACATTCCCTCTGTTCTCAGCTGCATACGAGCTGGGGAGAGAAGAAGCAGCAGCACACTGAGCTTCCAGTGAATGGTTGTGCACAGTGGGGGGTGGGGGGGGGGGGTGTCGGGACAAGTCTGATAATTGGAGAAGAGCACACTGACCATGGTGTGCTCTCCTGCTTAGAGCCCTTTCACGCTGGGGCTTTGGGGGCATCGGCGGTAAAGTGCCGCTATGTCTAGCGGCGTATTTCGGCCTCGAGTGGGGTGCTTTTAACCCCCGCTAGCGATCGAAAATGGGTTAAAAAGGGCCGGCAACGCAAAGCTATAGCGGCTCTTTGGTGGCGCTGCCCATTGATTTCAATGGGCAGGGGCGCTTTAGGAGCGATGTATACACCACTCCTACAGCGCCTCAAAGATGCTGCTTGCAGAACTTCTTCTTTTTTTTTTTTTAGCGTCCTGTCAGCGCACCGCTCCAATGTGAAAGCACTCAGGCTTTCACACTGGAGTGAGAGGAGTGGCAATATTTTTTAGCGCCTGTAAAGTGCCTCAGTGTGAAAGGGATCTTAGACCCCTTTCACACTGGGTCGTTTTACAGGCGCTATTGCGCTAAAAATAGCGCCTGCAAACCGACCTGAAACTGCTGCTGTATCTCCAGTGTGAAAGTCCCACAACATATGGCGTTCCCCATTCACAAAGCGCCGCGCGACGACTCGCACATGCGCAGTAGGAAACGGGCAGCGATCGCTGGCCGTTTCCCTTACTGAGGATGGCGGCGCTGGGACCGGAGCGCCGAGGGACATCTCGGCCTCCACGACCGACATCGCGGGTGCCCTGGGAGGGTAAGTGTACTTCTTAAAAGTCAGCAGCTACTTTTTATTTTATTTTTTTTTTTTTTTTTAGCTGAAACACCGCTTTAATAGTATAGTAAGGGATCTAGCAGAAACACCAGAGATTTCACATAAAAGAAGCAATACAAAGAGAACAGGAGACTTTCATACAAGTACAAGGTACAGCAGGGACATATCAGGAATATGAAGTGTTGGGGTAACAAACACTTTAAAGCTGTATTAATTCCAAAACCAAAAATTTAATATATTGCACCTTACCAATCATGAGATAAGGGGACTCCTCAGGTTTTTTTTTCTTTTTTTTTTAAGGGTCCTTTCACATGAGCAACCCGCCCGGCAGACTCCATCTTTGCTTAGCAGTGTCCGTTAGCGGCACTTTACTGTTGTTTAAGCGGCGCTATTCGGCCGCTAGTGGGGCGCTTTTAACCCGCGTTGGCAGCCGAAGAATGGGTTAAATGTGCCCGTGGTGAAGCACTTCACTTCTGAAGCGCTGCCCATTCATTCCAGTGGGCAGGGGCGCCCCAAAGATGCTGCTTGCAGGCTTTTTTTTTTTCCCGTCCTGCAAGCGCACCGCCCCAGTGTTGACGCACTCAGACTGTCACACTGGGGAAGCAGTTAAAACGCCTGAAAACTGCTGTGTGGCCTCTCTGTACTGCAAGGGTTAAATGCTTGTTTAGGGGTGCAAAAAAGTGTTCCCAGCATTGGTTCCTCTGAGTGGGGCTCTTCTACCCAAAAATTTGCAGAGTATGTATTGGGTAAACTGCATAACTTTGCTGAGCTGGCTGATGTCAAAGAGACTGGGCAACAATCTTTTTAATTTGTACATTCATCAGAGCTCCTGGCTCGGTGCCCATGAATCTAGGTCACTTTTTGGGAACTTTGTTGGTGAAGCACAATAATGAGTCATTTACATGCACAGCCTTTAAAGGGGAAATGGAGATTTTTGTTTAAATATAAACAGAAAATAGAAGTTTCTTGGGGCTCATGCACATGGGACATTTTGACAGCGTACAGTATATACAGTATAAGATTCCAGTGGGAACAGGTGCAGAGTACGGCCAACAGGCTGAAATCCATGGCTGGTTGCAGTTCCAAGCAGAACTCTGATTTAGGGTTGTATGTGTTGTTGACATACGCCACAAATGTGCAATTCCTGTGAACTGAGCACATTAAAAACTGTGTATTTTTACTTGAGCAACAATGCACATGGGAGTTGTATACGAAAGGCAAATCCACTCTGCACTACAAGTGCACTTGGAAGTGCAGTCACTCTAAATCTAAGGGGTAGATATGAAATTAGGGGAAGCTCTGCTGATTTAAACATCCAATCATGTGCAAGCTAAAATGCTGTTTTTTATTTTCCTTGCATGTCCCCCTCGGATCTACAGCGACTGCACCTCCAAGTGCAATTTCAAGTGCACTTTGCACTTGTAGTTTGCACTTCTAGTGCAAAGTGGATTTGCCTTTAGTAAATATCCTGCATTGTGTCAAAAAGCCCTGATAGACAAACAATTTCTAGAAAATCTTAAACCACTTTGTGTGTCCCAGGTGCATGCTAGAAATGGGAAGGTGTGTGGACAACAACCTACTTGCTTAGCAGTTCTAATAATGCTGCTGGCTGGTTGTCTCCAAACCAGAGTTTTTGCTGCAGCGATGTCCCCAAGCGTAACCACTTATTCAATTTTTGCACACGTTAAAACATTTTAGGCCTGAAGATTAGTTAAAATCCCTTAACATTATATATTTTCTGAAAACGGGGACCCTGGATAATTGGAGACAGTTGCAATCTTTCATGTTGCATATTAGTACACATGTTTATCATACCCACATTTTCAGTAAAAAAATAAAATAAAAATACACTAAAGTTCATTTTTATATATTAACTAGTTTGTTGATTTAACAGATGAGGTTATGATGAGTATATAGAAACCAAACACGTCAAAGGAGTTGTAAAGGCAGTATTTTTTATTTTTTTATCTTAATGCATTCTATGCATTATGATAAAAAAACCTTCCGTGTGTAGCAGCCCCCCCCCTCCCAGCACCCCTAATACTTACCTGAGCCCCCGCTGTCACTTGCTTCTGTCAGTGATGTCAACGAGTCCCTCGGCTATCTGAGACTCTCCCCCTGATTGGCTGAGACACAGCAGCACCATTTGGCTCCAGCGGCTGTCAATAGAAGTCAGCTAGCCAATCAGAGGAGAGACGAGGCGGGGCTGGTGTTCTATCACCAAGTGTCCGGCTGTCACTAGGTGTCCGAAGTGTACTGCGCATGCGCAGCACGGATCAAGAAGATTTTCGGAAATAGTCGGAAGATGAACGGCGCCTGCGCCGTGAGTCGAGGTGAAGCCCCCACCATCCAAGCGGACATAGAGTTAGTCAAACTTACAGGGCCCCTCGCAGGCTCGCGTCGCTCGTCACGCTTCGGGCACGGCCTCGCTGCGCTCGTCTCTTTTATATTCTAACTCTATGTCCACTTGGATGGTGGGGCTTCAAAGTGGATTCATGGCGCAGGCGCCGTTCATCCTCGGCAATTTTCGGAATCAGGGTGTCCTGTGTACTGCGCATGCGCAGTACACAGCGGACACTTCGTGATGGGGGACGGCTAATGATACAACACCGGGTCAGGGCTCCATGTCTGAATGGACACAGAGAGCTGTGGCTCAGGTCGGGTGCCCCCATGGCAAGCTGCTTGCTGTGGGGGCACTGAACAGGAGGGAGCGGCCAGGAGCACAGTAGAGGGACCTGAGAAGAGGAGGATCCGGGCTGCTCTGTGCAAATCTACTACACAGGAGGTAAGTAGAACATGTTTATTATTATTATTATTATTATTATTATTATTATTATTATTTATTTACAAACAAAACTTTAAGTCTTAAAATTGCACAAGCTTCTAAAACGGTCACACATGTTGGTACCCAAAATTGCCTATAGACCATAGTTTAACTCTGCATTTTTTGCACGTATGTTTAAAAAAAAAAAAAAAAAAAAAAATCATTCTACGCCTTCAATTCTGTAAACCCCCCCCCCCAAAAAAAAAAAATAATTTATTATATATTGTCTGAAAAGCAGACAATCTAGAAAATTAAAATAGTGGTAGTTCCAATTTTTGTTGTTGCAAGATGTTAGTGTATTGGTTTATGAAAATTTTGGTAAAAATGCGCTAAACTTAATTTTAGGGCACAACAGTACGTTACCTACTTTTTGGTGAAATATTAAAGATGAGATTGCACAGAGTCAAAAGATTTAAATAGATGAATTCCAGGTATGTTATGTTGTTACATTGGTCTAACTTGGACCAATTTTACTATGTATATACCATATCTGGTCGATGCCCCTGGAAGCTGGAAATCACTGAAGTAGACACTGATACTACAGTGATCTCCACTTGCTTCCGGGTCCTGTGCTGAGTGTCCAGCCCAATGAATACAGGAGGTTGGCTTCTCCAAGCTGAACCAATGTGACTGTTAAAAAAAAAAAAAAAAAATACATTGCCTGGAATCCAGCCCAAGCCAATTCTGGCGTTTTTCTCTCCTACGTGTATTTTTTTACTTGGGAACCCCCAAACATTATATATGTTTTTTAGCAGAGGCCCTAGGAAATAAAATGGTGGTGGTTGCAACATTTTATGTCGCAGAGTATTTGCGCAGCAATTTTTTAAACTTGTTTTTTTTTTTTTCTTTTGAGGAAAAAAAACTGCTTTGTGAATTAAAGAAAACAAAACGCTAAAGTTTTTGTATAATGTGAAAGATGTTACACCAAAACAGGGTCACCCAAGCAATGATTCACAGCAAAATTGAGGCCACCATTCTAGATAAGATCCCCAAACACCTAAAAATTTGGCACCCCTGGATCAACCATTTCCTACCCCAGGACTTTGATAACAACCTCCTTGAGCCATAACTCCTTCTATAAAAAACTCAACCTCAAAACTTACTTCCCGGTCCTGTGTGTGCCGCCCGACCCACCTCTCCTCTGCTGCCCTCCCTTTTCCTTTCTCGCCCTGACTAACACTACTGCTCCAACTTCCCCCCCTGGACCCCTTCCCTCCCCCCCCCCCAAATCTAGGGTGACGCTCTGCCTCCTTATGACTAGTTCGGCGGATAACCTATCCCCACCTATATAATGTGTTGCCTTCATTTTATACACCTTGTTAACTGGGGCCCTGGCCCAACTCTGTTTACATCTCTGTAAATGCCTAATTTCATATGTGCACCTATGCTCTCCCAGCCTGAGCACCTTGTATTGTACTATTACGTCATCCCTACGCACATTACTGTGTACTATGTAAGCACTTGTTCTAAAAAGCTGAACGGTTGTTATTTATGTAATGTTTTTGTTTGTTGCCAATAAAATATTTGAAAAGAAAGATGTTACACCGAGCAAATAGAGTAACATGTCACACTTAAATTGCGCACACTTGTGGAATGGTGCCAAACCTTAGTACTTAAAAATCTCCATAGGCGATGCTTTGAAAACTTTTACAGGTTACCAGTTTAAAGTTACAGAAGGAGGTCTTGGGCTAGAATTCTTTCTCTTGCTGTATCATTTGCGGCAATACCTCACATGTGTGCATTAAACGCCTTTTTATATATTTCGGCGCAATGTACGCATTTGCTTCTCCGTGTGAGCACACGGGGATGGGGGCGCTTTAAAAAAATTATTTTTTTATTATTATTTTTTATATATATATATATATATATATATATATTTTTGACCACTTGAGCAGCGGGGTACCTGCCCCTGGAAAAGAATAAATAAAAATGATCCAAAAGTTAAAGGGGAGGTGGCAGAAAAGCAGAGCTTCCCTTTAGGGGTGTAGTTCCACTTTAATGTATTTTAGGCCTGATCTTTCACTTGTGTAGACCATCCAGAAGCTCTGAGACTGGCGCTGAGTGCCGCCATCATGGAAGTGATGTCAGCAGTCCTCTCAGACTCACCCGAGTATTCCTCTTCGCTCCTCCGACATTTATCTGACAAATTGAAAACAATCGATTCTTAGCCGTCTCTAATCATGCAAACGCCATGTTATGTAGCCCGCTTATGCTTTGTGCCCATTAATGCCAGGTCAATAGTTTGGGGTTATTTTAACATTTAGCCACACATTAACATATGTTGTGTTAACACAACCCATTCATTTGCGTTGGCTTTCAAATGCAGCACAAAATCTAAAATCATACCTGAAGTATTTTTGTTATTGCGGTGCACTGCAAAGTACGGAAGCTACTATGTGATGTGCAGCAATGCAAGCACATTGGTGAGGTGGGAATGGGATGGGGTGGTATTCAAAATGTGTAACCCCGCAGTGCACCAACACATGTTGCCTTCACTCAGTGATATGTCCAGTAAAGTGAACAGCCTCAGGTGATACACAGAGATTAAACGAATCCTCCTACGTAAGTTGTACCTGTTTATCCGCAGTCGTCTTTTCTCTACATCTATTCGAAGTGCTGAATTTTTAAGGCTTGTCTGAGCTGTCAGGAAAAAAGGAGGCAGAGAGCTGAATTTACACTCTGCAGAGCTCAGTGAGGAGAGCTGATTGGAGGGAGGCATTATCCCCATGGTGCCTATCAAACACAGGACCCATCCCCAAAAAATAAGGGGCCTAAGATGGAAACTAACCACTTTCCGACCGGCGCACGACGATGTACGTCCCTTTTTTGAAGAGGGATATCTCGGTAACGGCAGCAGCTGCTGCCACAACCGAGATATCCATCTCTTCAGGCGCCGGTCGGCTGTCCGATAATGGTGGTCATCGCGGCGGATTCGGCGCGAGATCACCGTTGGCGGCGGGAGAGGTGCCCCCCCCTCCGGCCGCTCTCCCGCGCCTTCCGCCGCTTACCGGAACCGTCAGCAGCGGCGGAGGCGATCGGGTCCGTTCCCTGCCTGTGCATAGAGATGAGTGACGGTAAGATGGCCGCCACTCATCTCTATACCATAGGAGGGCGGAAGCGACGTCAAAAACGTCACTTCCGCCCATACCTCTTAAAGAGGAATTTTTAAATGACATTTTTTTTTTTTTTTTCATTGAAGTCCAAATATGATATCTGAGGACTTTTTGACCCCAGATCTCATATTTAAGAGGACCTGTCATGCTTTTTTCTATTACAAGGAATGTTTACATTCCTTGTAATAGAAATAAAAGTGAGCCAATTAAATTTTTTTTAAAAAACAGTGTAAAAATAAATAAAATCAAGAAAAATAAAAAAATTTTTTAAAGCGCCCCGTCCCGACGAGCTCGTGCGCAGAAGCGAACGCATACGTGAGTAGCGCCCGCATATGAAAACGGTGGTCAAACCACACATGTGAGGTATTGCTGCGATCGGTAGAGCGAGAGCAATAATTATAGCCGTAGACCTCCTCTGTAACGCAAAATATGCAACCTGTAGAATTTTTTAAACGTCGCCTATGGAGATTTTTGAGGGTAAAAGTTTGATGCCATTCCACGAGCGGGCGCAATTTTGAAGCGTGACATGTTGGGTATCAATTTACTCGGCGTAACATTATCTTTCACAATATATATAAAAAATTGGACTAACTTTACTGTTGTCTTATTTTTTTTTATTCAAAAAAGTGAATTTTTTCCAAAAAAAGTGCGCTTGCAAGACCGCTGCGCAAATACGGTGTGAAAAAAAGTATTGCAACGACCGCCATTTTATTCTCTAGGGTGTTAGAAAAAAAACAATATATATAATGTTTGGGGGTTCTAAGTTTTTTTTTTTTTTTTTTTTTTTTTTTTTTTTTTTTTTTTCTAGCAAAAAAAACCTGTTTTAAACATGTAAACACCTAAAATCCAAAACAAGGCTGGTCTTAAAGTGGCTAAACTGTACCCATAATACGTACCATCCGAATCGGATGGTTCGTATTATGGGTACAGTTTTATTTTTTTAAAAGAACAGTTTAAAAATTTAAAAGGTAAAATAAATAAGAAAAAAATGTTTTTTTTTTTTAAACGTCCCCCGAGCTTGCACGCAGAAGCGAACGCATACGTTAAAACTCTGTTCAAACCACACATTGTAAAACCGCTGCGCAAATATGGTGTGACAAAGTTTTGCGAAGACCGACATTTTATTCTCTAGGGTGTTGGAACCCCCAAACATTATATATTTTTTTTTCTAAGTAATTTTCTAGCAAAAAAAATACTTTTTTAACTTTAACAAATCTCGGTCCTGGTTAAACAGTATAGACCCTGATTTATAATGTTTTACATGGTTATATCTGCAAAAGGGGCCAGCCTGAGGTGATCTATCAGGACTGAATTGTCTGACTAAAGTTGCACTTTAAGTGAACATTTTTTTTCAGGGTTAATGCCATTGTTTGCTTTCAGGAGGACTAACGTGCCAGACGGGGAAGACTAGAGTGACATCCAGCCAAAATGGCGGGCCTCCTGAGATCCATAGCAACCAACTGTACAAGCCCCCTCTTCAGTAATGTCATTTCCCTGAAGGCCCAGACTGTGAAGACGCCATGTCTGCGCATGTTCCGTACACACAAAGTCCTCTGGTGCCAGAAGCCTGAGAAGCAAGGTAATGTACAGTCCGGACAGGGGACTAAATGTAGACGATTTTGAGAAGCAGTGGTTTTATGAAATGTTGACTATATTTGCTTTTGGTTATTTAACCACTTCAGTACAGGGCACTTAAACACCTTCCTGCCCAGACCAATTTTTAGCTTTCAACGCTGTTGCAATTTGAATGACAATTGCGCGGTCATACAACACGGTGCCCAAACTACATTTTTATCATTTTGTTCCCACAATTAGAGCTTTCTTTTGGTGGTATTTGATCACCTCTGGGATTTTTATTTTCTGCTAAACAAGTTAAAAAAAGACCAAAAATTTTGAAAAAAAGGTGTGTGTGTGTTTTAGTTACAAAACTTTTGTAAATCCATTTTTTTTCCTCCTTCACTGATGAGGTGGCATTGATGGGCAAGGATAGGCGGCACGGATGGGCACTGATATGTGGCACAGATGCACATGGATGGGCACTAATGTACTGTAATGGATGCCAATCAGTGATGCCCATTGTGGGCACTGATTGGCATCCCTGGTGGTGACTTCCTGGGTGGGCATCCTCGGAGGGGGGGGGGGCTGCGCTGATAATCGATCAGCACAGACCCCCCCTGTCAGAGGAGCAGCCGATCGGCTCTCCTCTACTCAGGTCGGACAGACACAGATCACCGGCTCTTCCTGTTTACATCGTGATCAGCCATGATTGGACACGGCTGATCACGTGGTAAAGAGTCTCTATCAGAGACTCTTTACCTAGATCGGTGTTGCGAGTGTCAGACTGACACATCGCAACAACAATTGCCTCCATACTCTCCTCAGGGGCACGCAGCGGCTCAATATCCTGAAGACGTGGTATGTAGTCCGGTCAGGATATTGAAACCACTTTGCCACTGCCATTTCTCTATATTGGGGGTGGCTCCTGCCTGTCAGGTGGAAGTATTCGATCATCTGTGTTGCCACCCAATTGCTCCCATACACCCCTGGCAACGGCGCCCGCAGGGTTTGAAACTGTATACGGAGTCTAATGGCTTTTCCACTTTTCCACCATTGTTGGACATTGCTTTGCATAACAATTACCTAAACATTGCATGCATTTTACATGCTTTTCTCCACCTGCTGCTACTCTAGCTGTGCATTTCATTGGGGCTGAAACGATTAATCGATAATTAAAATCGTCGACAACTATTTTCATTATCGATTCGTTGGTCTGCACGCACCTTCCTCCCTGCCTGTCAGTCCTAACTCCATCCGAGTGTTACACAATCCCCTGTGTACAAGCCGCTTTCTCATAGCGGCACTCATGTGACTGGGCACGTCCGCCTCTCTTCTCCTCGCTGACGTCAGTGGTGTATTCTCAGCCTCGCCCGCTTTTCTGCCCTCGAGGGAAGAGAGAGGAGAGATGCAGCGGTAAGCATCGAGCGCCGAGCTACAATAAGATAGTGCCTTACTTAGTGGCAAAACATTCATACAATGACTAGTGCCCCATCTTAAGTATGTCTGGGGGGATTGTGCCCCATCATTGGTGTTCTGGTGTGGGGGGGGGGGCTGGAAAATGCCCCATCATTGGCGTTCCTGGGGGGGGGGAATAGTGCCCCCTCATTGGTTTTCCGGGGGGGGGGGGATAGTGCCCCATCATTGGTGTTCCTGGGGGGGGGGGTAGGGCCCCATCATTGGTGTTCCTGGGGAGGGGGGGATAGGGCCCCATCATTGGTGTCAGTTTGAGGAATACACAGGCCTCTCCTTTCCACACTCCAGTCCAGATCCTCCAACCCGCTCTCCCAATTTTGGGTCTAGTCCCCTGTCCAAACAAACTCCCTTTCTATCACAACCCCCTCTAGTCCAATTTCAGTCCTACATGCCTCTCTTCTAAACTCCCTCCATCCCAACCTACTCCCTCTAACGCCTGGTCTCCAAACTAGCCAACTGCCTCCCACCCTCCAGTACGGTCCCCTCTCCCATCCAGGGTCAGCCCCTTCACTGCATTGTCATGAATGAGGAATTTACTTTAGGAGTTATGTTGTAATGCAGTTTGATTGTAACACCGTTTTTTCATTATTATTTTGAAATAAATGAAAAAAAGGCATATTCATTTATTTTTATTTGATTTTTTTGGATTTATTTTATCCGATTAATCGATTTTAGTTGGCCAATTATTGTATCGATTATGAAAATAATTGTTAGTTGCAGCCCTACATTTCTTTATGGAGTGTATAATGTATGGGTGTGATGGTGGGCAGTATACTTTACAAGGAAGTAAACCTTGAATGCGTTCTTCCTTTATACAATCTGTCACCTGAAACTGCTCTGCTTTGGAGTTTTCCAGCCACAACTAGACAAGCCGTGCAGAGAAAGGAAAGTTGTGTATTTAAACAGTTCTGAGCTCACTAGTAGTGAAATCTTGATAAGCCGGTAACTTGATGATTCATTGTGGATGTCAGTAGAGGTCAAATCAAGAGCAGTGCCGGGCATCTCCCAGTATCATGGCTTATGGGCAAATTGGGCTTTAAATTACTAAGTGCCTTCTGCAGCAATTTGTATATCTTATATTTAGAAAAAGTGTGGATTTCCTGTAAAGAGAATACATTCGTTTTTATAGTTTTTCTTGAGTTTGACTTTGGTGTAAACAAGCTTTCCCCTTCTAATGGTTGTAGGAAACCTACCTAATTGCAGATATGTGAGGTCTACATACTGGGGCCACACAGCGGGCATCCCTATGTCTGTGCCCCTGGGAGGCACAGGTGCAGTGTTCAGTTCACTGCTTGCAGCCAGTCAGTCTCTGGCAGGCTGTGGCTGGACGTGACTGAATGCTAAACCGAAAGCAATACTGGAGATGTGCACAAGGTGGCAGTACAGACCAAACGTGCAGATGCAAAATCTTCAATTCACAAATTCCTCACACTATGGTAAATGATTTCCATCACAAAATAAATGACATGTATAACAAAAAGGTGGGTGATAAATCAATCAGCGCTTATGCAAAAACATGACACTGGATAGTGAGGTGAAAAAGTGACAGATAAAAAGTCTCTGAAAGAATCTTGAGATTGAAGTGTCAATCAATGAAGTGTCTTATCCGTGCAAGCTAATATAAGCAGGTGTCTCTTCATTCCATGCAGTGACACATCTGTGTGGAGTGGCCTCTCACCTTACTACTGCAAGGTAACAGCATGGGAAAACCAAAGATTCCAATATCCTCTGGGGGTCCTTACATGGATGGCTGGTGGCTTTAAAAAAAAATCTTGATTTTTATTTCTTTTTTTCCTTTTTAGGGATCCTC
>CM053026.1:83020318-83037649 GCA_028564925.1 Lithobates sylvaticus
TACTTGGCTGTCTGTGTCCTACCTGTTTAGTTCTGGACTGATTATTATTATACAGGATTTATATAGCGCCAACAGTTTACGCAGCGCTTTACAATATAAAAGGGGGAGACAATACAGTTATAATACAATAAAATACAAGAGAATCAAGAGGGCCCTGCTCAGAAGAACTTACAATCTAATAGGGTGGGGCAGGTGGTACAAAAGGTTGTAACTGTGGGGAATGAGCTGATGGAAGTGGTAGGGGATTAGTTGGAGATGTGATAGGCTTTCCTGAAGAGATGAGTTTTCAGAGATCGCCTGAAGGTAGCAAGAGTAGGGGATAGCCGGACAGGTTGAGGTAGCAAGTTCCAGAGGATGGAAGAGGCTCTGGAGAAATCCTGGAGATGAGCATTGGAGGAGGAGACGAGAGAGCTTGAGAGTAGGAGGTCTTGAGAAGAGCGGAGAGGACAATTTGGGACGATTCCTCACCATTCCCATGATCATTGAAACTCCTCGAGGTGAGATCTTGCATGGAGCCTCAGACTGAGGGAGATTGACAGTTATTTTGTGTTTCTTCCATTTGCGAATAATCGCACCAACTGTTGTCACCCTCTCACAAGTTGCTTGGCAATGGTCTTGTAGCCCATTCCAGCCATGAGTAGGTCTACAATCTTGTCCCTGACATCCTTGGAGAGCTCTTTGGTCTTGGCCATGGTGGAGAGATTGAAATCTGATTGATTGCTTCTGTGGACAGGTGTCTTTTACACAGGTAGTAAGCTGAGATTAGGAACACTGCCTTTAAAGCCCCTTTCACAATCGTTTTTCAGGCGCTACAGCGCTAAAAATAGCGACTGTATAGCGCCTGAAAAAAAACGGGTCCTTTCACTCCAGTGTGAAAGCCGGACAGTAAAAAAAGTCCTGCTAGCAGCATCTTTGGAGCAGTGAAGGAGCAGTGTATTCACCGATCCTATACCGCTCCTACCCATTGAAATCAATGGGACAGCGCGGTAATACCGCTGGCAAAGCAGGGCTTTGCGGGGGGGTTTAACCCTTTTACGGCCACTAACGGGGGTTTGACCCCCGCTAGCGACCAAATACCGTGGCCAAAACGATGGTAAAGCAGCGCTAAATATAGCGCTGCTTTACCGCCGACGCCCGCACAGCCCCAGTGCGAAAGGGGTCTAAGAGAGTGTTCCTAATCTCAGCTTAATACCTGTATAGAAGACACCTGGGAGCCAGAAATCTTGCTGATTGATAGGGGATCAAATACTTATTTCACTCATTAAAATGTAAATCAATTTATAACTTTTTTGAAATGCGTTATTCTGGATATTTTTGTTGTTAGTCTCTCGCGTAAAAAAAATCACCAAAGCACCTTAATTTTGACTTGCACATCGACTCCATTGCATATTGCCAAAGTGAAGACATTTTTGGAGAGATATCCCAACTTGTGCAGAAATTTTGGGGGAAATAGAAACATATGATAAACATAACATATGATATGAATATAAAGAGGGATCTTCACTGTTGAGCATTCCTTGGTGTTAGAAGAGGTCAAAGATTTCAGTTGAAATGTTAGAGTTTTAGTTTTCCATTCAGAACGTCTGGGGGTCTGAGCAATGTTTACAGGAGCCGGGAAAAACGCAAGTGATGCGCATGTTGAAATGATGAGATATCACGGTTCCATTAAACTCTGGGTTTCATCAAGTTGAGAGAAGTGAGTACACTTTTGGGTCTGAGGGCCACAAGCCAGTTTCGTTAAGAGTTTGTTTGAAATATAATTAATGTGAATACAATAAGCAGATGTTACTGGAGGCTCATCATCTGTCATAGGAAGTTCAGTATGTTTACTTGTTCGGCCCCACATTTTCATCATGGGGAACTAAACATCAACTCATTCTTGTACAATGCAAAATACATTGCTGCTCTATGAATATTTAAAGAACAGCTTAAAATTTCTGATTAGCTCTTAAAAAAGACATTCCCACCACCTTGTCTCAAAATAAAATCCATCTTTGCTTATAAAGTAAAAAATGAAGCCAATATAAAGAAAGGAAGTGGCCTTCGATCCAGTAGTATTTAAAAATGAAATTAGATGTCCCATCACCTTTCATTGCTCTCGTGGATATATGATACAGATGAAGTAATAATACGGCATGATTGTGAACAGTTTTATCTACAACATATTGTACATCAGTATATTGTTAATGTGAAGGAATTAATGCAGTATGTTCTTAGTTTGAAACACTGTGCTCACAACAAGCAGTGCAAAGCTTGTCAATGGCCTACTCGTTTGTTGTTATTTCATCTAATTTACAAGCTCTGTACTGCAAGTGCTTATTTAAATGAATCTTTACAATTCTTCTTTAAAGGACTTTTTATTGTGTTTGTAGGTAAAGACGGGATATTTGCAAGGAACAGAAATATTGCATTGCATGTAACAACACTGTTAAAATGGAACACTAAGCAAAAAAGAAAGCCAATGGAGGATTATCTCCCTCGACCCAGCACATTTCTTGCATAGTATCAAAGGGACATGGACATAGCTGCTGTGCAAGGATTACATTGGTACATAGTATTATGTCAAAATGCTATGTTCCCTAGGGCATTTCTGGAGTTGAAGACACGAAAGTTAATTCTCTGACCTGGCACAAACTTTCGATAATAAAAATAGGAATTGTGGCTACAGGAACTCTGTACGTTACATAGTCAATTCAATGAGTAATACTGATGTTATATAGTATCTTAACAGCAACCAAAATGGTTTAAGTCTACCTAAAGTATAGGTACCCCATCACTAAAATCTCATATAGGCTTTAACAAGTTAATTTCAAAATGCACTTTCAATATTTTTGAATCTGCAGCTTTTGTTACATAGGTATATAGTTTATGGGTTGAATATATATATATATATATATATATATATATATATATATATATATATATATATAGGTTGAAAAAAAGTACACAGGCCCAACCAGTTCAATCTATGTGTGTGTTATTTTTATTCTTTGACAATTCCCATAGCCCTGTATATTCCTAAGAAAGCCATCTAAAAGTTTTTTTTTATCATACACACGGTCGGACTTTTTCATGGATTCTGTCCGATCGGACAAGGTTGTTGAAAAAATCAGACCGTGTGTATGCACCATCGGACAGTGTTCGTCGGTTTGTCCGACGGACAAAGTCTTATCTCCTGCTGGAAAGATTTGCCGTCAACACGGTCCGATCACACCAAATCCGAGCGTGTGTACGCTTGTCCGACGGACAAAGTGCTACGCATGCTCAGAAGAAATTCTGTGACGGAAGCGCTCGGTCAGGTAAAACTACCTTTCCTAATCGACACAGCACATTCGTCACGCTGCAATGTTAAAATGTCTTTAATGCAGCGCATTATCTTTTTCTTTACAATGCAACAAGAATGACATGTTTTAGCTGCTCCTATTCACCTGCACTTCTCACAAACTTAGTTCTTTATTACTTTGCAGCATTTATACACTACATGTTTATTTTTACTCAGATCGTAATACAATCTTTGTTATTTTTTTACCATGATTTTTTTTTTTTTTTTTTTTTTGGGGAATACATATTTGAAGGAGAATTTTTTTGTTTTTTGGAGGGGGGTTGTATGTCTCAACTTAGCAAAACCACATTATTAACATTTGTATTTCTTGCTTAAATTTACTAGGAGTTTGTTGGTTGTTGGTGCCCCTTGTTAATTATACTTTCGGATTAGTGAAATGTACCTGCCTACTCAAAGAAAAACTGTCATTGTAGAAAAGTAAAACACAATAGTCAATGATTATTTCAAATCCAAAAAAACATTTATTTAGGTCTCAGCAACAAACCAAAGAGGAACGCAGCCATGGTGAAACTTGGGGAATTTGCAAAGCCTTGGACACCCATGGCAACCATCATTTTACAGGCTTAAACAATTGGGGGCATGAAGAGTACCTATCTAAATAATAAGGGAGCGCAATCTGGTCCTGAAGTCCAAAACATCCGGAACTGCAGCAGATGCCATCTAGGTCCCCAGGCTCTGGTCCTACGAGAGGCTCCATCTTCTCTCAGACCAGACTGAATCAAGGTCATCACTCTCTTGTCTTCCTTGTACGCTTCCTTCCACGCCGTGGTGCTGGTGCTGGTGGGGTGGCAGAAGGAGGAGGAGGAGGCGGAGCAAGGTCACTCTCGCAAACATGTGTGAGGGGAGTCATCTCCCCAGCCATCCCCTCATTTAGTATTTTGAGGATGACCTCCTCACACATGCTGCGTTGCCCCGCCTCCATACCCGTAAATTTACTGCTAACCAAGGAGGCAAAGGCCTCCTCGTAGGTGGGTGTGGCATAGAGGGAGGCTGAGGCATCTCTGATCAGCTGGAGCGCTGACTCTCCCACCTCCCCCATGTTTTTCGCCCTTCTGTAGGGAAGGCGGAGGGGAGAGACTTGGGAGACAGTCAGGCTCCTACGCCTACCCCCCTCTTGGCTGCCACTACCCCCTGCCTCCTCCTGACTGCCACCTTCCACAGCCACCTCCTGGCTGAGGTCTTCCTGTGTATGAAAAAGGGACATAGTTTCAGTTATTTGTTCATCAAACACACACAATTCTCATCTAGTGACTGTTGCAAAATGTTTACAAATAGAAAACCATACAATTCTCTGCCCTGCAGTTTAGATTCTTCCCAAAAATGTCTCCCACACCACTGTCTGTTGATATGTCAATCACGTTAGGAACTAAGCAATTGGGGATCCTGAATTAACTGAACATCATTCATTATTCCCCAAACTGGTTACAAAACTACTATACCTGGAACAAGCTGGGCACCTGCACATATTCCATACTGGAAGGCCCAGGTTGGTCCTCGGAAGCCTCATCAGGGGTGGCGTGCGTGGAAGGACGCGTGCAAGGAAGAGTGACTTCCTGACAGTAGCCTGGTCTTTGAGAAAGTGGAGCCTCTCATAGTACCAGAGCGTGGGGACATGGACATCAGCTGCTGCAGCTCCAGATGCTAGGGACTTCCGGACCTTATTGCGCTCCCGGAAATAGGTACTCTTCATGTTGTTGATCTTCACTTTTAAGTTTGCCACGGTTGCCATGGGCAGGGTAGGCTTTACAAATGCCACAAGTTTCAGCAGGGCTGCGTACCTCTTTGGTCTGTTGCTATAATCCCTGTGTTTCGCCTGCCATAAGAGGGGGAATTGCCGGTATTTATCAATGAAGAGGGGTAGAAAGCTCACGTCGTAGAAGGCCTCCATCACCTCTGCAAGACACAATGCCACACAAAACAATATAAATAATGTCAGCCTAAACTCTCCTAATCTTCTCCATAAAGAAGCCTCAAGTTCTAATCAGTCTAGGCTAGTTATGTACCAACGTCAAATTGTACCTTCGTTTGTAGCGATCGTCTCGTGCGTGAGCTTTCTCTCCCCTCGTCTCCCAGATCGTGGCTACGACACAGGCGTGTGACGTTTTATATACAGTGCGCATGCGTCAAACTCCGCCCGCCCCTGACGATCTTTCTCGTCTATTCCCCACCCCTTCTCTTTACGGCGCAGTGGGGAGAGCACATGGCGGGGACACAGCAGGTGCGCCCCAAATATCCCCCCAACGAGGAGCAGGACGAGGAAAGTCCGGAGGCACAAACGTCCCGATCCCGGAGCCTGAAATTCAAGGCCTCAAATATGTCATTTGGAGAAATGTTGGAGATGGTGGACATATTAAAGAGGAGCGACTATGATGGGAAGTATGGGCCTTACCTCAACCCCAAAGTCCGCAAGGCCAAGATCATGTCTAAAGTTGTGAGAAGGCTGTACAATCATTTTGGGGTACAACGATCCAAGGAGCAACTGAGGAAACGCTGGTCAGACCTGAAACTGAGGGAGGCCGATCAGTACAGAAAGATCAAGCGAATTCTTCAAAAAAGTAAGTAGTTGTGTTTTGTGTTTGATTTCTTGCTTGCATACTGCTCCATGTGGTTTGATTTTTACAAAGTTGTACATTCCAAAATGGCCACTTTCATGTTCGTCTGTGCATTCGATCGTACTCAGCCTCGATCTTTCTGCCACTGTCATGGTCGTGTGTGTGTCCATTCGATCGTACGCAACCTCGAACGTTCGGCCACTTATAATACGTGGTTTGGTGTTTTTTTTTTTTTTGGGGAAAGGAAGTTTGTTCTCACTAGAAATGTCATCAAGAATGTAAAGCCAATTTATTCAATGTAAAGGAGAGGTCACCCAGTAGCTGTTTACCCATCTGGACTCTAGAGCACTAGTGCTGGGACACCCAAACCCACTTTTTATTAGGCTTTTCCACACATGTGCTCCAGTGGATACTAGAGGGGTGTCTCCATCACACAAACTTCTACCAAAAAGCTAGTCAGTTTAGCACCTTTACAAAGTGACTACATTCATGTTGTTGCCATTTGTAACTGGCCAAACTAAAATAGTGTCCGTCACTTTCAAGCAATGTTTGTCATTTCCTATTTCTGCCCTCAATAGATAGTCTTGCTAAATCTTCCTTTTGTACATTCTCATAGGGGAGCGAAAACTTGGGCCGTCTGCGGAAACCCCCAAACCAACACCTCCCAAAAAAGGGGGAAAGAGCAGAAGCAGAGGAGGAGGAGGAGGAGGAAGGAGAGATCATCGAACTTGGAGAAATTGTCACCACAACAGGTGAGTGTGGGAGAACCCAGCTACTGGTAAGCTAATCCATGTATGGCTGCCTCATTTCCAACACCCCATTTTTGTTTGTTTGTGGTTTTTAGGTGACGTGGATGTTGAGGAAGAAAAATCGCACTTTACCACAGAGAGTGCCCACGTACTCATCGGGGAGATAATGGTCTGCAATAGAGATCTAGATTACATAAAGCAAAACATCAATGATGTTCAACAAAAATTGAAGAACATCATTGATGTTTTAGGAAAAATATGAAAACGCACCAAGTAATTAACACACATTTGTGCCAGCTTCTGAACACATTTGCAACTTAAAAACTGTGTGAAATTTGGAACATGCACACATTGTGTCCACATGTGCTAGCTCCCATCATGGTGGATGAATGCCAACGTTTTTTTGGGGGTGCAAACACTTTACGAACTACGAAAGTGGTTGTGGTGAAGGGGTTGCACCCCCAAAAAACGTCCATTCATCCCCATGATGGAAAATGGCACTTTTGAAGCTTCTAGGCATGTGTTTTACCATCTAATGACCATTTTCAGACCCAAATTGTGTGCATGTTCCAAATTTCCACTTTTCGGGGGTGACCCCCCCCCCATGTGATGAAGGCAAGATCAAACACACTTTGAACATATAGTCATGTCTGATCTTGTCTTCACTTTACAAAGTTGAACTTTCCTAGTTCATAGGTTCTGGTTAGCTCCATGCCTGGTTTTACCAATTGCGGAATGTTTGTAAACAATGTTGTAAATAACCAAGATGTTGTCAGTTTTGGCGTAAAGATTGTAAACGCACTTGTGAATGTTTTCCAAGTAAACTTTTTTATTTTTCTAAATGTGTGGCTTCCTTATTTAAAAAACACAATGCATTATGTATGTAAAATGTAAAGGATATGGTGGGCAATGGGTGTTATTTACTAAAGGCAAATCCACTTTGCACTGCAATTTCCTTTCCCAGGGAACTTTTTCAATGCACTTGTAGAGCATAGCGGATTTGACTTATGTAAATGACACCCACAGTGCTTTGTACGAAAACACGGAGCACAGCATTTTTCAGAATACACACATGTCAGACCTGGTGATGAAAAGGAGTATTTTGGGTGTCAGTTATGCAGGACAAACCTTCTCTAGACCAAAGATTAGGTAGCAAACACACAACATGAGAATAATCTTTTTGGGAAGAAGAGACTGTTACCTCCTTTTGCCCAGAAAGTGCATTCCCACTGTCGAAGGCAAAGGGAAAAAATGTCAAAGTAAAATAAGCTAAAAAGAAGACTGAAATGACAAGAAATCAGAGGTTGGTTAAAACATCAGATTTATTAAAAAAAGCCTCTCACACATCGTCAGGCAGAGCAATGGCCCCCCTACCCACAAAGTACTCCATATATTGCTCGCGGACCACGCGGGCATTTAGAGGGGGCAAGCCTGGACGTGCCACTTGAAGGGCTGTGAGGTCCGCATTTGGAGGGCCCTCCACATCTGGGCCAACGGGCACCACATAGTTCCTGTTATGTCTTTTGAGGAAGTTGTGCAATATGCAACAGGCAAGAACTATGTGGTTCAGTTTGTATTCCGCCAAGTTAAATGCCGTCAGGAACAGGCGGAAGCGGCTGGCCAGGATGCCAAAAGTGTTCTCCACCACTCTTCTGGCTCTGGACAGCCTGTAGTTGAAGACCCTCTGGTCCGGGGTGAGGGTCCTCATCGGGAATGGCCTCATCACATGGGGAGTCAACGCAAACGCTTCATCTGCGACAAAGACGAAGGGGAGTCCTTCGGCATTCTCCTCTGGAGGTGGCAAGCACAGACTGCCACTTTGGAGACGCCAGTAGAACTCCGTGTGCGTAATGGCACCACCATCCGAGATCCGGCCGTTCATCCCCACGTCCACATACATAAACTCGTATGTTGCCGACACCACCGCCAACATCACTACACTATTAAACCCTTTATAATTATAATAGTAGGACCCCGAGTTGGGCGGTGGGACGATGCGGACGTGTTTCCCATCAATTGCCCCTCCGCAGTTAGGAAAGTCCCAACGGCTGGCAAAGTGGGAGGCCACAGTCTGCCATTCCTGTGGCGTGGAAGGGAACTGTGGAGTGAAACAAGAAAAAAAAATTAGTCACTTTGCACTTAAACATTGCAAGCAGATTAGACAATCAACATCTTGGAACAAGAGCATTGTATAAAATTGGAGGCTGGAAAGTATTTGCACAGAAAAGTAGAGGCTCCCCTTCACAGATTACTCACCCCCCCATCAATCCCCCCACTTCTGATGGGCCATTGGCAATAACTAGGGTTTTGGGGGGGGGGGGGGGACAGGTAACCCTCTGCACTTCATTGATTGGCAAATGGCTCAATAATGTGTGCTAGTTTGGCCAGACCCTCTGTACTTAACACTATTGGCAGCCCCCAGGAAAGATAAAATAACATTTCAACCCCCCCCCCCCCCCCCCCAAAAAAAGGCAGGCACATTGTGACATTCTGAAATTACCAAGCAAGCTAATAGGAGGGAAAGAAGACAAAAAATTAGGAAATGGAATGTATGGAGGCAGCCCCTTGCACTACATGCTTTGCTGAATTCATCCCTAAAGATGCCCACTATAAAGAGGTAGGTATATAGTGTGTATGGACCTTGGGAAAGCCAGCAGATAAAGGATTGGTACCATCTGACAGAGCAGTTGGGGGAGGGGGTTCCTAATGAGTTTGCCCCCCCCACCCACAAAAAAAAAAAAATCTAAAGGGGCTCTACATGAAGTAAACCACACAGCAAACATTTGTGCATATTTTAGGGGGTGTTTGGGGGCAAACAATACTATGCAGCAGACAAAAGACATTGATTAAGTGACTAGGCCATAGGTGTCTATTGGGGCAGAAGAGCATGCTGGGGAGGTAAGTGAAGGGAAAAATGCATGAAGGAGAAAAGGGGCACAGCATATTAGAACATATTGCAATCATGGTAATTAGGGAAGGAGGTCAAAAATAGAAGACATTAGCAAACAGAGCATACATAGAAGTGAATAGTAAAGTATAAATGTTACCTTCATATAGTCCTCCTGCAGGACCTGAATGATGGCAGAACAGGTCTCTGGAATAATGATTCCCAGGGCCTGGGGAGAGATACCTGAAGAGAACTTCAAATCCTGAAGACTTCTCCCTGTCGCCAAGTACCTCAACGTGGCAACAAGCCTCTGCTCCGGAGTAATGGCTTGTCTCATGCAGGTATCCTGCCGGCTGATAAAGGGGGTCAGCAAAGCCAAAAGACGGTGAAAATCGGGGTCCGTCATCCTGAGAAAGTTCCTGAAATCATCAGGATTATTCTCCCGGATCTCACGAAGCAAAGGCATGTGCGAGAATTGGTCACGCTGAAGCAACCAATTCTTGGTCCACATACTCCTCGTCACTCTGTTCATGGACGGGTCTTGGCTCAAAGCTAAAAGCCCGACACCAATTCCGCGTACAGCACGAACTCGGCGACGAGTACGCTCGGGAAACATCGCTCACAAGGTCACAAAAGGTCGGCTGGTCAGAACGGACAAACAGAAAGCACCGATAAACAGCAAGGCCTGAAAGAACGAAATGAATACCAGCAACGAGCAGACAATAAGCAGTGCAAATCAAAGCGTCCTATATCAAGATATAGGCCGCAATGACCAAAAAATGCGAACTGACTACACGCACTAATAAACAGATACGCACGACAAGCACAAACTGAAGAGCATTAACGATCTGAGTCAGAAAACTGAGAAGCGCGAATCTTAAGTCACCAAACTTCGACTAACTCTCGATAAACACGGGATCAGCAGAAGGAGCCCAACGGGTGCCTGACGTGGTGCTGAACTTCCCTTTTGTAATCTCGTGGACGACGACTTACGTCACGACGTTCTTCCAGACCGGATATTCCGACAACGTAGTCCGACCGTGTGTACGCAACACCAACATCGGACAAAGTCCGACAACGTAGTCCGACCGTGTGTACGCAACACCAACATCGGACAAAGTACGACGGACAAAATCCGACCGAAAAAGACCGATCGGACTGGTCCCATCGGACTGTTTCCATCGGATTGTCCGACCGTGTGTATGGGGCTTTAAAAACGTTAGGAACCCTTAACTACTGAGTTTCAGGTTCGTGGGACCTATGGCTGCAAATGGGCACAGTGAGGCATGCAAATTGGCACAGTGAGGCTGCAAATGGGCATTGTTGAACCTCTTTTCCACTAATAGTAGCTGTGCATTTCTCACCCTAGTCTTATACTCGAGTCAATACCTTTTCCCAGTTTTTTGTGGTAAAATTAGGTGCCTCGGCTTTATATTCGGGTCGGCTTATACTCGAGTATATACGGTAAAAGAAAAAAAATGATTTATTATATCTGTCTTTTCCCTGTCATTTGTGACAGCCACCAATGGTTATCTGTTATGGGGGTCTATCTGTTTTTTCATAACCTTTTTACTAGTATTGATATATTTGAAAAAAAAATGGATTTGTTTTACATGCTGTAGCAATGTGTTTCTCTTGTTTTATTTTAGCTGTCCTGTCTGCTCCCTGGCATTTCTTGTTGCATTCCTTGTAAATTTGGAATGCCTAGGGTGTCCCTTCTACTTTTTACTTTTTAAATGTCCATTTTTTTCCTCATTTATTCGTTTTTTTACACTAGAACTCAGCCACTTAGTGTTTAATGAATGTCACATGTAATAAAATAACTAATGCACTTGCCGAATTCATTTCTAAAACACTTACCACTTTCCTTGTGTGCTTTTTGTTCCACATTTTTGTCCCATTGAGTGCGATGCAATAGTGATCAACACTTATTGAAGTTAGCTTTTTTTAAATGTAGTGTTGTGGTCATACCAGCATGCTTCTCTTTCCTGTAACTTATGGCAATGTGATTATATTATGATCACTAATACCCAAGTTGTCTGTAACTTGCACATCTGTAATAAGCTCTGTGTTGCTTGAAATAAATAGATCCAACAGAGAATTTTTCCTCAATGGGGCATTGACCTTCTGTTCCATGAAATTGTCCTGCAATACCTTTAAGAAATGACCAGCCTTTGTTGAGTGTGCAGTTCCATTTGTCCAATCAATATCAGGATAACTAAAATTGCCCACAATAATAACAACACCCTGCTTCCCAGTAATTTCAGTCTGTGAAAAGAGTTGAGATTTCTCCTCATACTTTATGTGAGGGGACCTATAACATGCCCCCACAAGTATGGATATGTGTGTGAGTCACTCAGGCTATATGGTAATGAAGTCCTGTGCCCACCTCTGTGAGTGCTGGCCGGGAAGGGAGCTCATCTATAAGGCGGGGGTCCAGACTGAGGTTGTCATTCACTATCATACAGCAGGTCTTGACTTGATGTGTGGCTCCTGGGACACCATGTCACTGTCTACCATACTCCCACAAGTGTTCACTCTTATGGAGCTTCAGCCATAATGACTTGGCACCATCACAGTTCTTGTTAGTGATATCAGATCTTAAATTGACTTTCAGATTGCGCTTCACATACATACATACATACCCCTCCACCTCTTCTCCCAGTTCAATTCCTTAAAAATAGAGTGAACTTCGATATTAGCAACCTAGTCATGTGAGTTGTTTAACCAGGTTTCTGATATTCCTACAAAGTCAAAGTCAAAGAATGTTACCTAAAGGCTTTGCCTGCAAAAACTGATGTACAGAGGGAGTTCTTAGAAAGGGCTCCCGCCTTGCAAAGCCCAAGGCCCTTCTGAGCAGAGGCACTGTACAGACAGAGAATTTAGAAAGTCCATTACCTCTCATTTATGGAGAGGCTGAAATCTCCTGCTTTACACAGGTGCTATAAGGAAGAGTGGGCATTAACATGACAAGAGAGTGTCATCACCTATCTCAATTAGGGTTACACAATAAACAAGAGTGGGACTAAATGCAGTGCTATTTTATAGGTTTGTTCAAGTGACCAATAAGCCTAGTCATGGATGTGAACATCACCAAGAAACATTTTCATGTTTCTTAGGTAATGTTTGACAAGCTTTAGCTACATTTGTGAGCTATCATTTACATACAATAAGGATAATGGCAGTAGAGCTCATCAATGTAGAGCTCATCAATTATGATGTGTTCACCTTTACATCAAGGTACACTTGAATGTTAAAATATACTGTAGGAATGAAAACTCAATTCATCATATTGATAAAGAAGCCTGCCAAAAACATGCCTTTAATTGCTGAGCCATGCCATGCTTACCACAAGACAGTCCTAAGCAAATGCTTAGGGCAGCAGGGTAGGGCCTTTGTCAATAGGCTTTGGGTTCGTATCAATGGCATCAGTTTAAAATGCTTCTGAGATTCTACAGAATTCACTGACAGGTGCATTTGGCTTGAGGTTGACCTCCTTCTGACCTGCATATTACCTGCTTCAAGTGAACAAAACTGTTAACACAGACCTTTAGCGTAGGCAGCACCCAACTACATTATTTACATTTTCTTTAAATTTCTTGTTCTCTTGTCTGGTCACCTCTGGACACTTAAGGATAAATTCAGAAGCAGAGTTTCCTTTGTTTTCATGCTGTACAATGGTAGAATATGGGAGGTCTGTACTGAAGCAAAACACGTCATGACATAAATTCCATATTCTGGCTTTAATTTTCACTCTTATAATCACATAACATAGTTGATGATGTAAGGGATGGAACTGATATGAAAGCCTGGATCACTTGAGTGCCTGGGGCAATATAAAGGCTGACTGTGACCCTGGTGATGAGCTGTGTCTGTGCGATGCTGCATTCTGTGTAGTTGCATGTATTAAAACTGATGTATACTGCATTTGGCTATTTACATGTGGTGTTCTTTATCCTTATTAAAAAATATTTGAACCTATACGCATTTTTACGCACTGGTACAAACACATTTGTGCCAGTACAAAATATAAAATGTACTGGTACATAAATGCAGACAGAGGGATTTTTTTAAAGCTGACGTTTTTCTTTTCTTTGAGTACACCATACACGTTATTTATATGTAATGGTGTGCATCTAATTATCTGCAGCTGGCTGCTTCTGCTAAAAACCTTCTTTACTTTGCCTCCTCAGAGCCACCAGATACTGTCACACCGACTGTCTTCCAGCACTGTGAGAGTTAACAGCAGCCTCTGTTACTGAGAAAAGTTGCACCTCTTGTCCACCCCCTTCTTCCCTCTCCATCATTCACAGAACTCATAATATGGTGTCCCACAATGCAACACGTTTTGTTAATGGGCATTGTAAATCCTGCCATTAAACTGCTTCTTCTTCATCCACAGAAAGCAAGTGGTTAATTAAGTGAGGTATAAACAGTGTTGGTCATCTTACTTTAAAAAAGTAATTAGTTACGTTACAAATTACTTCTCCCAAAAAAGTAATTGAGTTAGTAACTCAGTTACTACATTGGAAAAGTAATTAGTTACTCAGAAAAGTAACTGTGATTTTTTTTTTTTTTATATTCTTAGGGGCGGGTCTAGTATTATTGTAAGCAAGGGGCGTGTTCCCCCCTGCACGTCTATTTCCCCTCTGCACCCCCCTGCACGTCTGTTCCCCCACCAACACATATATCTGTTTCCCCTCTGTACCCCACTACACATCTGCCCCCCCCCCCCCCCACACACGTACAGTGATGTGAAAAAGTGTTTGCCCCCTTCCTCATTTCCTGTTCCTTTGCATGTTTGTCACACTTAAGTGTTTCGGAACATCAAACCAATTTAAACAATAGTCAAGGACAACACAAGTAAACACAAAATGCAATTTGTAAATGAAGGTGTTTATTATTAAAGGTGAAAAAAAATCCAAACCATCATGGCCCTGTGTGAAAAAGTGATTGCCCCCCTTGTTAAAACATACTATAACTGTGGTTGTCCACACCTGAGTTCAATTTCTCTAGCCACACCCAGGCCTGATTATTGCCACACCTGTTCACAATCAAGGCATCACTTAAATAGGAGCTGCTTGACACAGTAAGGTCCACCAGAAGATCCTTAAAAGCTACACATCATGCCGAGACCCAAAGAAATTCAGGAACAATTGAGAAAGAAAGTAATTGAGATCTATCAGTCTGGAAAGGGTTATAAAGCCATTTCCAAAGCTTTGGGAATCCAGCGAACCACAGTGAGAGCCATTATCCACAAATGGCGAAGACATGGAACAGTGGTGAACCTTCCCAGGAGTGGCCGGCCGCCCAAAATTACCCCAAGAGCGCAGCGACGACTCATCCAAGAGGTCACAAAAGACCCCACAACAACGTCCAAGGAACTGCAGGCCTCACTTGCCTCAGTTAAGGTCAGCGTTCATGCCTCCACCATCAGGAAAAGACTGGGCAAAAATGGCCTGCATGGCATAGTTCCAAGGAGAAAAACACTGCTGAGCAAAAAGAACATCAAAGCTGGTCTCAATTTCTCCACAACACATCTTGATGATCCCCAAGACTTTTGGGACAACATTCTGTGGACCGATGAGACAAAAGTGGAACTCTTTGGAAGGTGTGTGTCCAAGTATATCTGGCGTAGAAGGAACACTGCATTTCAGAAAAAGAACATTATACCAACAGTAAAATATGGTGGTGGTAGTGTGATGGTCTGGGGCTGTTTTGCTGCTTCAGGACCTGGAAGACTTGCCGTGATAAAAGGAACTATGAATTCTGCTGTCTACCAAGAGATCCTGAAGGAGAATGTCCAACCATCTGTTCGTGTACTCAAGCTGAAACGAACTTGGGTTCTGCAGCAGGACAATGATCCTAAACACACCAGCAAGTCCACCACCGAATGGCTGAAGAAAAACAAAATGAAGACTTTGGAGTGGCCTAGCCAAAGTCCTGACCTGAATCCTATTGAGATGTTGTGGTATGACCTTAAAAAGGCCGTTCATGCTCGAAAACCCTCTAATGTAACTGAATTAGGACAATTCTGCAAAGATGAGTGGGCCAAAATTCCTCCAGGACGCTGTAAAAGCCTCATTGCACGTTATCGCAAACGCTTGGTTGCAGTTGTTGCTGCTAAGGGTGGCCCAACCAGTTATTAGGTTTAGGGGGCAATCACTTTTTCACACAGGGCCATGATGGTTTGGATTTTTTTTCACCTTTAATAATAAACACCTTCATTTACAAATTGCATTTTGTGTTTACTTGTGTTGTCCTTGACTATTGTTTAAATTGGTTTGATGTTCCGAAACACTTAAGTGTGACAAACATGCAAAGGAACAGGAAATGAGGAAGGGGGCAAACACTTTTTCACACCACTGTATATCTGTTCCCCCTCTGTATCCCACTACACGTCTGTTCCCCCCCCCCCCCCCCACACACATATATCTGTTCCCCTCTGTACATCTGTCCCCCCCCCAAACTCACGGATCGGATCGTTGCTCGGATCAGAGTCACGGATCGGATCATTTTTCGGATCAGCAAATAATAATTGAATTTGCAAAAACCTGTGAAAATTCCACCACCATAAAGCCCCCACTGTAATATCCACAATCTCCCCCACTGTAATATCCACGTCATCTCCCCAACTGTAATATTGGCTGAGTATGGCTGGTTACGGCTGAGCATGGCTGGGTACGGCTGGGTATCGCCGAGTATGGCTGGGTATTACCGTGTATTGCAGAGTATGGCTGGGTATTACAGAGTATTGCAGAGTATGGCAGAGTATGGCTGGGTATGGCAGAGTATTGGCAGGGTGTTGCAGAGTATTGGCAGGGTGTTGCAGAGTATTGGCAGGGTGTTGCAGAGTATTGGCATGGTGTTGCAGAGTATTGGCATGGTGTTGCTGAGTTTTGGCATGGTGTTGCAGAGTATTGGCATGGTGTTGCAGAGTATTGGCATGGTGTTGCAGGGTAGTGCAGAGTATTGGCAGGGTGTTGCAGAGTATTGGCAGGGTGTGGCAGGGTGTTGCAGAGTATTGGCAGGGTGTTGCAGAGTATTGGCAGGGTATTGCAGAGTATTGGCTGGGTATTACTGAGTATTGGCTGGGTATCGCAGAGTATTGGCTGGGTATTACCGAGTATTGCAGAGTATGGCTGGGTATTACAGAGTATTGCAGAGTATGGCTGGGTATTACGGGGTATTGCAGAGTATGGCAGAGTATGGCTGGGTATGGCAGAGTATTGCAGAGTATGGCTGGGTATTACGGGGTATTGCAGAGTATGGCAGAGTATGGCTGGGTATGGCAGGGTGTTGCAGAGTATTGGCAGGGTGTTGCAGAGTATTGGCAGGGTGTTGCAGAGTATTGGCAGGGTGTTGCAGAGTATTGGCGGGGTATTGGCAGAGTATTGGCAGGGTATTGGCAGGGTATTGGCAGGGTATTGGCGGGGTACTGGCTGGGTATTGCAGAGTGTTGCAGAGTATTGTCAGAGTATTGTCAGAGTATTGCAGAGTATTGGCAGGGTATTACCTGGGTATTGCAGGGTGTTGCAGAGTATTGTCAGGGTATTGGCTGGTATTGCAGAGTATTGCAGGGTATGTGCTGGCATCCGATCTCTCCCCTCCACTGTACAGATCTGTACACAGAGGGGAGAGAGGAACCGGCGCCGGTTTGTTTACAAGTGATCGCTCCGTCATTTGACGGAGCAATCACATTGTAAACGGCCGACGGGTGCACCAAGATGGCCGCCGCTCCGGAGCTAGGCCGAAGCCGCGGCCTTTTCCTAAGGCCGAGGCCGCGGACGGCTCCGCGGA